>JAQQSW010001119.1:0-22136 GCA_028646575.1 Pseudocheirus occidentalis
TTATATATGCATATGAACACATCTGAGTATGTGTATATATGTGTACATAGAGGGCACAGGATCAATTGAATAGGGAGGGGCAATACTTTAAAAGGTGAAATTCTGAGGTGGATGAGGATTAGAATGAGAGGAGACAGGGAGAGACAGAATGGGGTTAATCATCTCATATAGAAGAGGCAAGGGATAATTTGTTACAATGGAGGGGAAGAACAGGAAGGGAAAAGGGAAAGGGTCAACCTTACTCTCATTGAATTTGACTTAGAGAAGGAATGACATAAACTCTAAACTGGGTATCTTGCCACACAGGAAAGTAGGCAGGATGGGGATGTAATGTGGGATGAGGGAGGGGAGGGCATGCTGGGAAGGAGGGTTGTTAGAAGCACACACTTCTGTAAAGGGACAGCGACAGGATAGAGAATAGAACAAGGGTAGGGCGGTTAGGAAGGAGGGACATATAATCAGTCTCTCACAATATGTCCATTGTGGAGATGTTTTGTGTAACCACATCTATAGCCTGTATTGAATTGCTTGTCTTTCTAGTGGAGGTGGGTGATGAAGGAGGAAGGGGAAGAATCTAGAATTTGAAGTTCTATAATCAAATGTTAAAATATATATATATTATATATATATATATTATTATTATTAACTGCATGCAACTGGGAATTAAGATATACAATCACTGGGGTAGGGAGACCCATCCTGCCCTACCAGAAAGTCAGAGGGGCGATGGGGGAGGACATAGGAGAGAGCAGATTGGGGAAAGAGCTATACAGTGGGATTGCTGTTTTGAGGTGGTGGGTAGGGGAAAGATGGGGAGAAAATTTGTAACTCAAAATCTCATGGAAATGAGTGATGTAAACAAGAAAATAAATAAATTAAAATTTTTTTCATTCTCCTTTCCTTATGCTTCCATTTCCCCCTTATTTGTATTTATTTTATTTACTTATATCATCTATTTATATGTATTGCCCACTTTGGGAACCTGAGACTCTTGGAGAAGAGAGGGTCAGTCCTCAGCAATGTTCTGTCAGCTGCCTTTCTTTCCCCCCTAAAACTAAGCTAGCATTAATGTAGTACTCTAAGGTTTACAAGTCACTTTGTGAAGATTATCTAATTTTATCTTCACAATAATTCAGAAGTATGTTCATTGCATTGAGCTCTGGGATAACTAATATTTGTATCGCAGTTTAGAAATCCTGAAAGGAGTACCCTGCCATGGGCAGCCTCATATAGGTATTGATACCATAACTCATCTACTGCTCTCTTGAGAGCAGAATCATAGAATCCTGACTTTTGAGCTGGAAGGAACCTTAAAAGGCATCTAATCCAATTTCACTTTACTGATAGGGAATTGAAATTCAGGGAGGTTACAGAAACTCATCCAAAACCTCCACAGGTACTATCAAAGGTGGGATTTGAATCAGAGGCCTCTCCAAAGTCTTTGTTGTTTGTTTTTTCCATTCAGGAGCATAGATTTAGAGCTGAAAGGAACTTTAGAAGGCCCTCTATTCCATCCTTTTCATTTATTTCAGGGAAACAGAGATCCAGAGAGATTGTGCCATGACTACGGTCACCAGGGCATTAAGTGAGCAGAACTGAAATATAGGTCCTCTGACCAAATCCACTCTCTTTCTACTGCAATATTGATACATTCTTAAGAATTTCATATTATATGGTAAAAAGCTAAATATAATAAATGCCTCACTTAAATCCAATTTGCAAGAAAGTAAGAGCATCACCCTCTTGTTGTTTTCTCTTAGAGAATGAAGGATGAGGGGCGGCTAGGTGGCGCAGTGAATAGAGCACTGGCCCTGGAATCAGGAGTACTTGAGTTCAAATCCGGCCTCAGACACTTAACACACACACACACACACACACACACACACACACACACACACAAACTAGCCGCGTGACCTTGGGCAAGTCACTTAACCCCAACTGCCCTCCAAAAAAAAAAACACAGAAAAAAAAAGAGAATGAAGGATGAATTATAGGGACTTAAATTAACAAATGAACCTGAAAACCACTTTTTGCATTAAAACAACTTGGCTGATTAATTTCTTTTGAATTGCTTGCCTTTTCTTTATAACTTTTTTCAGTAAATTTTTTAAACCACTATTATTCTCAAAAATTGCATATCCACAAATATTTATTTTATTCTTTATTACTTCACATACTTTTATGGTAGTGGATTTCTATATTGTATTTTTCCAGTTATGCTACCATTATGAATTACTTATATGACTTTATAATCCCCCTAGGTCAAAATAACCATTAAAGATGCAACTTTATTGCTTTGCTAATAGCTGTATTGATTTAATCTGCCATCTGCCAATGTCAAAGCAATATTACCTGTCATTTCCACCTTTTTATGAAGAATGGGCCTTACTGGTCATTCTCATGTCTATTTTGATTGCTTATGAGATTTGTCTAATACTTCTTGCCTGTGTTGTTTATGATTGGTAGTTTTTAGCTGTGGGTTTACTGTTGAATTGTAGCAAAATTTGTTGGATATGAGAAACATTCTTTTTCAGCTGAGTTTGGTCTATGGCACCATTCTTTACCCAGTACTTCCAGTTTTTCCTCCTCTTGTAGACTTAGTAAAAAAAAAAAAAAAGAATGGAAAGGGGAATAGGATATTGAAAATAGGATAATATTTCAAGCAACTACCTCCAAGAGCTGCTTGCAAATACTATCCCAATTTCTCCCAGAAAAGATAATTTTTGAATCTGAAATTTACACACTTCTAAGTGAAATCATGTAGAATCCTGTGTGACCTAAGTGAAAGAAAATTGGACTAAAAATGAGGTTTTTTTCAATGTTTTAATACATGAGGGTAAAATTAGATTTTTCATGGAAAAGTATCACTAGCAATATTTAATGGAACATAATGATAATGTAAGCCTTGTGTCAGTTTCTTTTACAATCTTAAGGGGCCCAGGTTCACTGGGGGGTGGGGGGGATTTTTCTCATTCTTTTGACTTATGGCTCCTATCCAGGAAATCTAAGATAAGGTATGTGTCCCTCATTTGGGACCCCAGAAAAAGTTATCCCAGTATTCCAGGTTCAAGGTTTAGTGTAGATCAGAAACTACTTGGAGCCAGAGCTCCACTAAGATGTTTATTTTCACTAAACCAGCTAGATGAACATATTAGTTCAAAGCAAAAAAAAAAAATTTAATTAGACAGCATAGCAAATTAAATGATACTGTCTCCTCCCACTCATGTACATTAGATATAATGTTGTTATTCAGTTGTTTTCAATCTTATCTGACTCTTTGTAACCCACTTAGGGTTTTCTTGGCAAAGATATTAGAGTGGTTTGTCATTTCCTTCTCCAGCTCATTTTACAGATGAGGAAACTGAGGCAAATAGGGTTAAGTGACATGCCCAGGTCACACAAATAATAAATGTCTGAGACCAGATTTGAATTCAGGAAGATGAGTCTTCCTGACTCCAGGCCTGGCACTCTATCCACTGAGCCACCTTGCTCATGATGACTCTCTTATAGTTTGTGATACCAGCAGTGAAGGAGGCAGATCATACCTCCTACATTGCAAACCTGACCTTTGCTGAACAGGTAGATACTCTATGCTAGAAGTCCTGTCATGTCTTTACAAGGCTTTGATTATCCTTGCTGTTCTTCTCTGGGCAATAGATCCTGTCTTCTCAGGTGTTCTCCAATGGATGTCTCTTCTTGATTAGTTTTTGTAGAGCTACAACTTCTCCAGAGTTGCAGCCTCTTTACAGTTATCTCTTGCTTTTAGCCAGGAGCTTCCCTTCCCAGGGAGGGTCAAGCACTTTTTAGGCTGCATAGCCTTAGACCATCAAAATTTCACTCAGCGTGGCAGTCAAACAAAGAAAAAATAATTACCAGAACAAAGAAAAATTACTACAGGCTAACATTGTCCATCACTTTGATTAATTGTCTACAGCTCTCATTTGAAGTCCCTGGTCCTACCCAACTACTTGGGGTTGTGGATTGAGAAATTCCTTCTAATTTCTGTCAAATCTTTAATTGTTCCCCCTTAAGAGCCTGGTTCTCCTATTTTGGGGATTCTACTCTTCCTAAAACACACAGGAAAAGTTGGGGACTAGGAGATGAGGAATCTTTCCATTCTTATAATGCCTTTGGTTCATAGGTAAATGAAACTGGCTAGGTGAAGCTGGTAGTTATCAGTCTCTATTGTTCCTCTATATTGCTGCCTCGGTTACGTCTACCTTTCAGAAATAAAACTGCTGCTCTTAAGTATTCTGGCCTGCACAAAAGTGTTTGTTATTATGCTTGTTACTCCCCACTTCCATCAGCATACTGAGATTAGCTCATCATTTCAAGTATGTAGTTCACAATATTTTGTATATTTGTTTATTCTTTAGGATAAAATGTTATTGTAAAGAGAGACTCAAGAAATAAATGATCATATAATGAACACTTAGTTCCAAAGAGGTACATGAACCTGAGGGCATTTCTTTGGGATGTGCCCCCATAACTCTTGTCTTAGCTCATTGGCAGTTCTCTGCCTCTTGGTGCTAAATGAAATTTCTTTACTTCTCCGTCTTACTCCTTCTCTTTCCCCTTGCTCTTCACGCTTCTACTGCTTTTCATGGTCCTAGTGTACTGGGTTCTCACATGAAATGGGAGAGAAGGGGGAAGGATACCATCTTTTGATGTTGTTTTTCTAGTATAAGAGGCTTAAAATAAACAAAGCAAACTTCAGTCTGTCTTTTCTCTGCTGGTTTTTAACACTCTCTTTGAGCAAGCACTTCAGACTTCCTTCCCAAAGACCAATTTATATATAGCCCTTGGGGTATTCACACTTTTATTTTTCCCAGTTATTCAAACAAAAGGAAGAGACAAATATTCCAGAATTTGCTACAGTTTTTGTTCTGTCGTTTCAATCATGTCAGACTCTTTGTGACCCCATTTGATGTTTTCTTGGCAAAGATACTGGAGTAGTTTGCCATTTCCTTCTCCAATTCATCTTATAGATGAGGAACTGGGGCAAACAAGGGTAACTGACTTGCCACACAGTTAGTAAATAAATGTCTAAGGCTGGATTTGAACTCATGCAGATGAATCTTCCTGGTTCCAAATTCAGTGCTCTATTCATTCACTCCAGTACTTTATTCGCTGCCTTCTTACTTGCTACCAAAGAATCACAAAATTTCAGTGTTGGAAGAGACCTCAGGTGTCCAACTAACATCTGGTAAAGAACTCTCTCCATAATCTCCCAGAAAAGTAATCCAGCTCCTGTTTGATAGGATTATAAAATTATTCATTTTCTGACCTAGATCATCCTCTGCTTATCTTCTAGGCAGTTAGACGGAACAGTGGATAAATGTGCTAGGCCTGAAGTCAGGAAGCCCAGAGTTCAAATCCAACCTCAGATCTTTTCTAAATTGTGTGGCTGTGGGTAGATCATTTAACATCTGCCTGCCTCAGTTTCCTCAACTATAAAATGGAGATAATAATAATTGCACCTACCTCCCAGGGTTGTAGTAAGGTAAAATGAGATAAATTTTGTAAAGTATTTAGCCTAGTCCCTGGTATATAGAATGTGCTTAATAAATGCTTCTTTCCTTCCCTTCTCCCTAGTCAAGAACATTTGAGGTTAAGTCATTTATGGGAAAACTAATATTTCATATCCAGATCAGCCTCTTTCTAGTGTACATTTCTTTCCTCTTCAGTTTTGATTAGATATCAACTTCAGGAATGCTCTCTGTTCTTCCTCTCTTTGCTTCTTTGATCTTTTTTATTTCCAACTGGGTAACTTCTACTTTCTGCCACTATCTGCTCTTTTCCTAATTTGCCAAAATGCTGTGTGCTGCTTGAGTAAATTACAAAATCATGCTGAATGGGTTAACTTTGATTCTATCTAACCTAAACTGACCCTCATTGTTGCACTCCTTTTACTTATCCCATTATTATACATACTACCTGTATCAGCTATTCCATACCTCTTGTTTTATTAATCCTCAAACTTCCCTCATTCCCTGTACTCTCACTCTCAGCTGATCATGGGATCATAGATTTAGAAGTGGGAGAGACCTTATAATCATTCATTCATTAAGTCAGACAGCCAGTATTAACTGCCTATTATGTACCAGGCACAAAGCTAAGCTCTGGGGATATAAAAAAGGCAAAAGACAGTATCTGCCCTGGAGATAACCTTATTGAATCCCCTTATATTCCAAACGAGGAAACTGAAGCCAGAAAAGTTAACTTGCCCAGGATCACACTGGCTTTAAGTGATAGGACCAGAATTGAAACTTAAGTAGTCTAACTTCGTATCTAGTATTCTTTCTACTGTACCATGCTGATGTCAAATTGATTGGTGACCATTTTGTCTCCTGTTTTACAGACAAGATTTGAGGTCATCCAACATGAACTGCCAGTCCTTTAATTGTTTTCAACAGCTTCTTTTATTGTTATTTTCCTTCCCTTCAGTTTCAGAGTTGTTACAATTCCTTTCTACTACTACTTCTAATCCTACTCACTTTCCCTCATGGCCTTTCTTTGCTAGGGGATGTCTACCTCAAGCATGTGAAGACTCCCTCTAGTGGAATAGGCTGATGAAAACAATTTGTTCCAGTGGCCATGAAGATGACTGAAGCAGGTGCTGTGGAGTGCTTAGAGCTTAATTAGACATGGAAGACACCAAGATCATTCACTGCATCCTGGGCCATCACCAGTCCTCTCAATTTTTGCCCTGCCACTGGACTTCAATGACCATAGAAGTGAGGCTGACAGCCTCGTGCAACTGCCTCACTTAAATCCATTTCACATAGAAGTCCAGACATCACCTTGTGATATCATTGGTCCCCTTCAAAAATGAAGGACAAACCAAATTTATAAGAATACAAGTCAAATGGGGAAAGACCCCACATGTACAAACATTTATAGCAGCTCTTTTTGTGGTGGCCAAGAACTGGACATTAAGGAGATGTCCATCAATTGGAGAATGGTTGAACAAGTTGTGGTATATGAGTATAAGGGAATATTATTGTGCTATTAAAAAATGATGAACAGGTAGACATCAGAAAAACCTGGAAAGACTTATATGAATTGATGCTGAATGAAGTGAACAGAACCAGGAGAACATTGTACACAGAAACAGCCACATTGTGCAATGGCTGACTTTAATAGACTTAGCTCTTTTCAGCAATGCAAGGACCTAAAACACCTCCAAAAGACTCATGATGGAAAATGCCATCCACATACAGACAAAAAAAATGTGGAGTCTGAATGTAGATCAAAGCATACTATTTGCTCTCTTTGTTTTGTTGTGTTTTTTTCTTTCTCATGGTTCCTCCCATACATTCCAGTTCTTCTACACAACATGACTAATGTGAAAATGTTTAATAAAAATGTATATGTAGTGACTATATTGGAATGCATGCTATCTTGGGGAAAGGGGGAGGAAAGAGAGGGGGAGAAAACTTAAAACTTATGGAAGTGAATGTTGCGAACTAGAAGTAAATTATTTTGTAAAAAAAAAGAAAAAGAAAAGAAAATGAGAGGCTAATTCTCCATCATTTCCAGGTCTAAAAAAAAATACAAATCATTCCCCAATTGATAAATTGTCAAACGATATGAACAGTTTTCAATGAAGAAATTAAAGCTATCTATAGTCATATAAAAATGCTTTAAATCACTATTGATTAGAGAAATGCAAATTAAAACAGTCTGAGATACCACATTATGCCTGTCAGATTGGCTAACATGACAAAATAGGCAAATGATAAATGTTGGAGAAGATGTGGGAAAATTGGAACACTAATGCATTGTTGATAGAGTTGTGAACTGATCCAACCATTCTGGAGAGCAATTTGGAACTATGTCCAAAGGTCTATAAAAGCGAGCATTCCCTTTGACTCAGTAATACGGCTTCTAGGTCTATATCCCAAAGATATCATAAAAATGGGAAAAGGCCCCACATTTGCAAAAATATTTATAGCAATTCTTTTTGTGGTAGCCAAGAACTGGAAATTGAAGGGATTTCCCTCAATGGGGGAATGACAGAACCAGTTGTGGTATATGAATGTAATGAAATACTATTGTTCCATAAGGAATGATGAGCAGTGGGAGGGGGGAGGGTGGCTTCAGAAAAAACCTGGAAAGACTTACATGAACTGATGCTGAATGAAGTGAACAGAACCAGCAGAACATTGTACACAGCAACAGCAACATTATGGGATGACCAACTTTGATAATCATAGCTCTTCTCAGCAATGCCAGGCATTCAAGGATCAACCAAGCCACAAACAAAGTCTTATCCTGGTCATACTTCTTCAGTCCTCCAGCAGTTCAGCTGGTCTTAGGACCCAGAAGAAATCTCAGCCTTCTAGGTGGCCTTCCAGGCAGTCTTCTTGACAGCAAAACCAGATTCTGGTATCATAGAAAACTCCAACTCAATTCTCAGTCCAGCAGCCCAGCTTCCAGATGCTGTGAAAATTCTGCTCCCTCCACCAGAAGCCACCAGGAGGAGAATTCTTGATTTTTTCTGTCCTCTGGAGCTCTTCTTAAATACACACACACATACATACACACACACACACACACACACACACACACACACAGAGGCGTCCTCTCTCAGCCAACCCCTTCCTGTTATGTCAGCAACAGGAGACAGAGTTCACACGTTCTGTTTCTTTCATAGAAGTACTTAGCCCTTAGTTATTCAGGGCTAAGTACCTGCTAAATTAATTACTATTACAGTGTTCTATCCACTGAGCCACATACTTTTCTCCTAATATACTACTTTCAAAAAGTTACCTAGTCTTACCATATCTACCTCCATAATATCTCTTACACCTACTACACTTATCTCTACTCCCAACCACCCTAGCTCAAGACTTCAGACAGGCAAACTGACTCAGCAGATAGGAAACTGGACTAAAAATCAGGGTTCAGATCTTGACCCTGGGCAAATCACTCCACTTCTCTGTGCCTCAGTTTCCTCATTAAATGAGGGGGCAGGTAGAACTCAATGGTTTCTAATGTTTCTTTAGGCTCTAAAACTAAGATCCTATGGTTTCTTCTCAGAATTGTTGTAGTAGCCAATAGATTTTTCTGTCTCTAGTATATATCACCTCTCTAATTCTCCTTTTATTATTGCCATCATAATCTTTCTAATATTCTGATAATATCATGCCACTTCTCAGCTTTACGAAAGGAAGAAGGGTGGAGTAAAATGAGAATTGAACCTAGAATAAAATGAGAGGTCTCATGGACAAAGCACAATCTTTCAGGGCCTTAGTTTCCTTTTATGTACCTATCTTTCAGTATTGTTAGACTCAAGAAATGTAGCAAACACAGAGTGTTTTTTTAAACCTTGAAATGCCGCATACATGTTATCCATTTTTATTGGTCAAAACCCTTTAGTGATTCCCCATTGCTTATCTGTTAGAGTATAAACTTCCAATCCTGCCATTAAGATCCTATTTATTTTGATTTTCACCAACCTTTATTTCACTATTCTCCTTCATTTATTAGGGATCAGAGGTGAAGAAGAACTTTATAGGCACAAGGAACAACCAAGGCAAATGCACATAGTAAGAAGATGGAGGGAGGAAATAGGCTAGTATAGTTGTGTCAAAGACTGTGTGGAGGGGAGTAACGGTAAGCAGGGTCTAGGTTGAGAAGGATTATAAATGCCAAACAGATGGTTTTATATTTGATTTATTTGTATTTAATCTTGGGAGTAATATGAAATCACTGAAATTTCTTAGTAGTTAGACCTGCACTTTAGGGAGATGACTGGCAGCTGAATGGAGGATGGATAGTAGTGGGG
Source organism: Pseudocheirus occidentalis (assembly GCA_028646575.1). Classification (NCBI taxonomy): domain Eukaryota; kingdom Metazoa; phylum Chordata; class Mammalia; order Diprotodontia; family Pseudocheiridae; genus Pseudocheirus; species Pseudocheirus occidentalis. Next base: position 9,794 of record JAQQSW010001119.1, read on the forward strand.
GGAGACTTGAGATAGATTCAGATGATAACGCGTTAACCTAAGCAAGAGGGTATGATGGTCTGTACCAAAGTAGTAGCTGAGTGGGTAAAGAGAAATAAAAGGGGTATATAAAATATATGTTATAAAAGAAGGAATGATGAGGAAAACCAATGTTGATTGGTTCTGGAATAAGAGGACTTGGGGTCAAATCCTACCTCTGACACTCCCTGTGTGATTTTAGACATATTAACTTCCATTGAATTCCTCTGGGCCTCAGTTTCATCATCTATAAAATGTAAGAGGTCCCTTCCAGCTCTAGATCTACGATTATCAATGAGGAAACTCTCCCTACCTAATGCAAATCAGCATTTTCTCTGCCACTTACAATCTTAAGAGAATTGCTAGAGAGCACCATGAATTTGAGTACTTGACAACAGTCACACAGCCAGAAGGTGTTGTTGAATTGAATATAATTAAATTTAATTCTTATTTGTGTGGTTAATACTGACCTTAGGAGGATTGTTGTGAGATTCCAAAAAAAATTATTATACTCTGTTTTGTTTTTGGAGGGCAGTTGGGGTTGTGACTTAACCCAAGGTCACAGGGCTAGTTAGTGTTTAGTGTCCGAGGCTGTATTTGAACTCAGGTCCTCCTGACTCCAGGGCCAGTGCTCTATTCATTGCACCACCTAGCCACCCAAAATTGTTGCACTCTGAATCCTCTAATATTGGTAAAGGTTATATGTGTATTATATGTATATAGTCAACTCTATTTTCCTCTTCCATCAATACCACATTGTTCTTTTCACATGTAAAAAAAATAGAATATAAAAAAATAAATTTAAAAAAATTAATTTTTAAAAAATGGAATATTTTGTCTCTTGAATTGAAAATTTCTTGTTACATCTAGCAAGATGGATATCATTACCAACATTTATAATGTTAGCATTTTTGTATCATATATTAACTTAATGTTCACTTCAACCAGTTAGTACTTTACTGTCTATACTGGCAACTAATCCTGCTGCTTTTTTATATTGATAATGCATTCCAATGATTAAAAAATTGCATATTTCTCATTAGCAACCTAACAAAAGAATTGTTTATTATAGACATCAAATTTAAAATAAACTCTAAGGAGTTCACAATGACATTAGAATAGTTCACAACGACATTAGAATTGTCACTGATGATTTTTAAAAAATCCATAGTAACCTTTTATTTTTTGTCAAAAAGAAATAAATCTCAGTTTTATAGAATAAGTAATACATTGACATGCCATAGGGAATCCCTGTTCTCCCAAAATTTCTCGTCAGGTTTCAGAGACTTCGATCTATTCATTATATGAAGCTAACTTCTTCCCCTTCCATAAAGTACTGTAAGCAGCACATTTAAGGTCTATGTGGGCAACTACAGTGAACTACTGTATAACAGAATTAGAATTGATGGGGAAGGGACTGTTGGGGTTAGAACAAAAGGTTTAGCAGCAATGACTAAGAGAACCATACATAAACCACAGGTGATTTTGTCATTATAACAGGCAAGTAGTTGTAATGTATACCCAAGAAAGAAAGATTCCCAACTTTACAACTCAAAAGCTTGTTCTTTTTGAGATGGAAGAACTAGTTCGTATATTAATAACTCATTTATGTAGTATTATACAGTTTGCAAATCACTTTCCTTTTAACAAACTTATGAGATGGGTAGTACAATTATTATTTTTTTTACAGATGAAAAAAGACTGAGACTCAGAGAGGCAATGTGACTTTCCCTCGGCTCATGGTTACTTATATCTGAGGAAAGATTCCAACACAGATATCTTTAACACAAACACAGAACTCTTTCTACTATTTGTTGCTTACTTTCTTCTTTTATATCAACCAAGGCCTGTATTTTTATTTCCATTCTCCACATGGGGGCAGAATTATATAGCTTGTCTGTAGAGTGAAGAGCAACTTTGGCGTAATTTCATGTATGAGTATATATGATATATGATAGATAATGACAGAATAATAATATAAATATTACATATATATGTATATATATATATACATGTAACATAGATAATATGTTTGTTTAATTCCCACAACATTTCTATAAGGTAGGTAGGGAAGATAATTTTGTTCCCATTTTATCATTAAGCAAAGAAGTTTAAAGAGATTGGTGATTTATAAATATCTTGGGGGTTATAATGGCAGAGCTAAGACTAGAACCCCCAACTTCTGATTTCTAGTCTAGCATACTTTCTACTAAGCTATTCTTCCTTTCTGAATAGTGGTTTAACTTTTAAAATCTTTTGAAAGTACATACATGATGAAGAAGGGCTGAGGAGTTAGGCATTGGGGGGAGGGTCCATAAAGACTACGAAGGAACAAACAGAAGCATGGATTTTAAAGGGGGGGTAGTAAACTTCATGAGGATTGCAGTCCTGTTTAACTGAACTTTATCTGCCCCAATTCCTGGTATAGTGCCTTGCAAAAAATATATGCTTAATAAAAAATTGTTGAAGTAAATGGAAATTTAGAGTCTTTTATAATTGTCAAAACTTCCTAGATTTTCTTACATTTTTCTATTTGTCTTATGGTAAGAAAGGTAGGAAAGTTGTATAAGGTAGGAAAGTTGAAAGGACTTGTGGAAGCAACTAAGAATAGGTTGAGCTTATTCTTAGATTTTTTTTTGCTTTTTTTTTTTTGGAGGGAGAAGGGTAGGACAATTGGAGTTAAGTGACATGCCCAAGGTCACATGGCTAGTTTTTGTGTTAAGTGTCAGAGGCTGGACTCAGGTCCTCCTGACTCCAGGGCCAGTGCTCTATTCATTGTGCGACCTAGCCGCCCCTATTCTTAGAGTTTTGACTTCTCCAGGGTTTCTGAATTTAATTGAATTAATTTATTCATTTAGTATCTTATTTATTTGACTCCTATAATAGCAAAACCTTAAAAAATACATTTTCATGAGAAAGTTTTCAGAAGAAATCTCAGCTGTTGTAATCTTATAGGGAAAAAAATGTTCCACTAATGATTAGTGAGAAGAAAATTACCACAACCCTGAGATTCTACTTCATACCCATCAACTGGCAAAGTTGGCTAAAAAGGAAAATGACAAATGCCAGAGGGGCTGTTAGAAAATAGGTGCTTGAATACATTATTTTACCCAGAAATGGCACTACTAGGTCTATACCCTAAAAACATGAAGTAAAGAAAAAAAAGATCAATGTACCCAAAAATATAACAGCTCTTTTTGTGAAGTCAAAGAACTGAAAATTAAGAGGGTGCCCATCAGGTACAGAGTGACTGAACAAATTATGGTGTATGGATGTGATGAACCAGTATTGTAGTATGAGAAAAGATGAAGGTGATAGTTTTAGAAAAATCTGGGAAGACATGTATGAACTGATGTTGAGTGAAGTGAGAAGTAGGTAAACAATTTATACAGTAACAACAACATTCTAAACATTTGAAAAACGAAACAATGCAATGACCAACTATAATTCTGAGGGACTCATGGTAAAACATACTAACTACTTCATGATAGGGGTACAGGGTAGAGATTGAGACACCCACAAAGAGGGCCAGGGTTGCCTGAGACCACCAGATACTAACATGCTGGGTCCTGTGGAAAGAATTCCACTCAAGTCTTCTCAGCCAAAGAAAAACAAAGTTTATTGAAAGTTCATTAAAAGTTCGACATATAGGGTAGACTCTTAGGGAGCCTAGGTATCTGTGATGCTTGCATTGGTCAATCAGGCCAGAGCAAGTCTGACAGAGTAAGTCTGTGCTAAATCATTCTATGGTGCTCTCACACCACATTGAGAGAAGATGGGATCTTATATACAGAAAGGTTGTGGGAGGAATCTAGGGGTGGTCTAGAGGAGTTTGTGGAGGGTCTTCAGGAGGAGTCAGATGAGGTCAGACTCCAGTAATGAGTTAGGGAGGGTCTTCAGGAGTCAAGATGAAGTCAGATTCCAGTAATGAGTGATTAAGGGTGGGAAGTTGCTGGAGGCTACCTGAGATCACAGACAGGGGTGGGCCAGGCCAGTTCAAGGGTGGGAAACAGTTGGAACAAACTAGGGCTACAGACTTGGGCAGAGCTACAACTTAAGGCCCATGACCTCAGGCAAATGCCTTCAGTGGGAAGATTCAAAGAGAGCTCAAGGGGGTTCCCAGAGCCTGCACCTTATCAAACACCTCATACAAACAGTATTGTAGTATAAGAAAAGATGAAGGTGACAGTTTTAGAGAAATCTGGGAAGACATACATGAATTGATGTAGAGTGAAGTGAGAAGTAGGTAAACAATTTATACAGTAACAACAACATTCTAAACATTTGAAATGTCAAACAATGCAATTGTTTAAACTATAATTCTGAGGGACTCATGGTAAAACATACTAGCTACCTCATGAAGGGGATACAGGGTACAGGCTAGAGATTGAGACATATAATTTTTGGACACAGTCAACTGGCAACACCATTGTTTAAAACAATAATAACTGAATAAAATAAGTGAACAAAATTAAACAAAATAATGTAATATCAACTGGATATGTCCTAGGGCTATTACTATAGATAACCACTTCATATTTTAAAGCTTTATCTGTGAGATTGTCATAATAAAAGGACAATTCTGGATTTACCAACCATGGAACAACAAAAGACTAAATGTAGCCCTGATGTGTCTACCTCTGACTTAAAAATTCTGTACTTGAGACTTATGCTTCAACTTATACTGCATTCTAATCAAGTAAATTCAATAGAATTTTCCTCACTGGTTTTAGTTTGCCTCATAATAGTCTCCATCTCCCTTCATGATACATTATCTTGACTAATTACATTTTAAAGAGCATTTTGTGCTAGAAAAAATAAAATAGGCCATAGAATGAGCCTTCTTGGTAAAGGCTGAATATTTCCCCACTTCTTTGAGAGCTCCATTACATGCTGCATTAAAATTCCAACACTATTCCTGATCTTGACATTTGTTCCTGATTGTCTAAAGAATGTCTCAGCAAATTATACTAAATGTAGTCTCCCAAGAGTAAAGTCTACTACCTAATTGAAAAGATCAGTATCCCCAAATTGGGACAGAAATAGTACAAGAGATATATTTGCCTCAGAAAAGTCCATGGAGTCCTGAAAGATTCTTGGTTTTGCTTTTGTGTTTTTGTTTTGTTTTAGGAAAGGAAATAATTACTATCCTAATGTCTCCCCTACTCAATGAATTGAAATGTTAATTATTCCCATTGAGAGCTACCTTGGTAGTTGATTTATGGAGGTATAGTAGAATCTGAATTTGCCCCAGATACCTCCAAAGTAGTTTAGAGGAAGTTTATATGGTTATTTGTCTATACTTGGAGAGTCACTGAAAACCACTACACCTCAACAAAACCCAAAGCTATGAAGATGATGTAGGAGAATCCAAATCCCTAGGAACAATAATAATGACTAACAAAAGAGCAGCATTGGCACTACTGAGAGCTCCCATATCCTCCAAAGCAAAGGAACAATTTGAAGGGAAGCTTCAGGAATTAGTCACGTTATTGATGAGTTGGTTGTGAAATAATGTCCTAAAAATGAATTTTCTACATAGTATCCAGATGTAGTAATGTCACCAGAAAGTTATTAAGGAGTTTAGAAATTATTGAAATTTACCTTGATAACTTTCAAAGTGCTTATTAAAAAAGATTAAGGGAGATTTTTGTGTTTCTTAGGTCCTGACAGTCAAGAATGCACCTCACCTTTTTGTTTAGAGCAATAGTGATTACTACATAAATCCATAGGCCCACAGGACTTGGAACCGTAAGATAACTTGGACATCATCTATGACAGGGGTGGGGACCCTTGGCCTTGAAGCCACATGTAGCCCCTAGGTCCTGAAGTATGGCACTTTGACCAAATCCAGATTCCACTTAATAAAATCCCCTTAATAAAACAAATACCCTTAATAAAAAGATTTGTTTTAAAACTTGGACTCAGTGAAAAAGGCCACACTCAAGGACTTAGAAGACCACATGTGGCCTCCAGGCCTCAAGTTTCCCACCACTGATCTAGAACAAGTCCTTCATTTTATAGGAAACTGAGGTCTAGTAGGATTACGTGACTTGCCCAATAAGAAATAGAATCAAGATTTGAACTCCCATTGTTTTTATTCTTTAAGGATCTTGGAGCTCTTTGAAAATCTAAATTATAAATCTTAATTTCTTGTTCAAGAAACTCTAATAATGGACAGTATTAACTACAGTTGACACATGACTAAAACTGGGAAACAAAGAGATTAAATGTTTTACTGAAGGTCATGGAGGTACTGTTTAAAATAGAAACCAAGACTACTGACTTGCAGTCCTAGGCTCTAACCACTCGACCGCACTCCCACCCAAGGATCCTTAAAAAATTTAGTGAGTTATTCTTCTTTGTAATTAGATGTAGTGATTAGAGTGTCTTTTACATTACACTGCATTTTCTTTCAAGGCAGGGTTGCAAGCCACATAGGACACTGTCCCTTGCAAAGCTAAACAAGGGATTTTCAATCTTGCAATACAATCTCTTGATATTTGTTTGTAGGTTTCACACATCAAAAAAACAACAACAATGAAATCTATAATTTGTCAAATTATAATCTTTTCGTTCTCCAAGTTCTGTGTCTATGAGAATTTGTAAATCTTTTGAAGAACATGCAATATTTAGCTTAGAAAATCTGGGCTTTCATATTTGGTTACAATTATACATCAGGGCCTTTCCTCCCATAATAATAAGTTTCTCAGAATTGTGGGTTTTCCTTATTTAAGGACAAATTAATGGGAATGTTAAGATATAATTCATCCAGCTATTAAGTCTTTTGGATCTTCAAAATTAGAAACCTTTCCTATTCTCCACCCTCCACAAAACAGATAAAGAAGGAAAGTGACTTATACTGTGGCATATTAAAAGACAATCTTTTGATTTAAGAGATTAAAAAATAAACAGCCTATACTGGCAAGCTAGTAAATCATGTTAAAAATGAAAAACAACTCAGCCTTTCTAAGTCATATCTTTTATAAAAGTCTTGATACAACAGATAGCTATTGTGTGAATTATACATTTTTAAAAATTCATACTAAATGTCTTTTCAAGATAGAATGCTAATTTTAACTTAAAGTGCTGAAAATGACCTTCTCAAAGGAATTTTAGTCTTATATCGTATTCTAACAGTTGCAAACAACATGATACATTTTGTAACTTCCATTTTTTTAAGGTGATTGATATGAGAGAGCTAATTTTCCCTCACGACTATTCATCTTGAGAAAATAACATCTTGATATTCACCAAATTATATAGCAGTCTTATGTAGGGATTTATACATATATTCTGAATGCTGTCATCTAATTATTTGGAAATTTCATTCTAAAACCATGAATTTAGTTAAGTGGTAACTTTGCTTTTTCTTTTCAGCATATTTGAGTGAATCTTTTAGAATTTTTCACTCTTAGAATTTTTTGGTAAAAGTCTTCCTTTTAGAACCACTGTTATATCTGAAGACCCTATAAGAGCCATTTTAAAATTGATTCCACTGTTGTTAGAGGATTTTGTGAAAAAAGACCTGAGAAATCTGTTGAATGTGCCAACATTGTTGACTATACAAACGTGTGTGTGTGTGTGTGTAAAATTAAACTGATTTTTTTGTCTCTAAAAAATCTTTGTAAAAATACAATAATTTTTATAGTAACTAAAAATAAAAATAAAAATTTCAAGGGAGTGGCAATGAGTAGATTTAGTTGAGTGCATTCCTAGGTATCTTCCCTTTTTAAAGACTACAAGACCTGATTGAACTGTGCTTGAATCCAACATCACTGCTTTACTGCCATGGCCTGCTCTCCCTCTTTTTGCTAACCTCTATAATTCCTAGATGTAGCTAACTGTCTTGATGGAAATGTGGTCTTTGTTTTTTCTTTTGGACTAGATCAGGGAAGGCACATATTTCCCTCACCAGGCTACTAGGGCCATTGCTTGGCCTTCACAGTCCTAGAGAGTGTTGGGCAGTGGACTCTTCAGACTTCTTCAATAACTCCCAGTCTGAGACTGAATACAAGTATCTTTTAGGGAGAAGCTGTGAAGGCCTGGCAGCTTGCTTCCTAACTGTTATGCCCTCTTCTAGCTATACTTTCTTCCTTAGGACATTGAGGAAATGATCCAGTACAGTACACTATCCTCAAGTCATCCTACCAGGGCTAGGGAACCTGTGGCCTGGAGGCCACATGTGGCCATCTAGGTCCTTGTGTGCAGCCTTTTGACTGCATCCATGTTTTACAGAACAAATCCTTTTTATTAAGGGGATTTGTTCTGTAACGTTTGGATTCAGTCAAAAGACTGCACTTAGGTGGCCTCCAGATCACAGATTCCCCACCCATTAGACTCACTGGTTCCAGCCAATTGGTTACCCAGTGCTATTTATTCTACCTCTATAATCTTTTATCTATTCCCTTCATTCCCATGACAATTGCCTTTATTCAGGCCTTTATCACCAATATTGTAGGCTATTATAATAAACTCCTATTTTGTCTGTTTGAATTAACCAGTCATTAAATATTTATTAAGTACTTACTATGTGCCCAGTATGAAGGATACAAAAAAAAAGAGAAAGAAACAAAAGATAATCCTTGTCCTCCAGGTGCTTACAATTTAATGGGGCAGAATATGTGAAAACAAATTTACCCCAAACAATCTATATAGAGGATAAACAGGAAATAGCAGAGGAAAGGCACTAGAATTAAGAGGGTTGGGAATGGCCTCCCATAAAATATGAGATTTTAATTGGGACTTAAGGGAAGTCAGGGAAATTAGTAGGTGAAGTTGAAGAGGGAGAATATTTCAGGCATGGAGGACAGATAGAGAAAATGGCCAGAGCCAAGAGAAGTGTCTTGTCCCTGGAATGTATCTGTATGTGGAATTCCAGAAATAAGATGCGAGAAGAGTGGACATGTAGGAAGGGGCTAGATTGTGAAGGGTTTTGAATGCCAATCAGATTATTTTTAATCCTAATGTCAATAGGGAGTTTAAAATAAACAAATGTTAATAAATAAGCTGGAGTTTATTGAATAGGAGAGTGACATGGTTGGACCTGTGCCTTAGGAAAATCATTTTGGTGGCTGAATGGGAGAATGGATTGGAATGGGGAGAGGCTTGAGGCAGGCAGACCCTCTAACATAGTGGTTCTCAACCTTCCTAGTGCTGGGACCCTTTAATACTCTTATGTGGGCATATCTGCATGTGGGCAGACCTGCCTGGAGATGAATAGAGGAGTGGTGTCTCAGTTCTTAAGACCATTGGAAATATACCTCATTCGACCACCAAAGGGGTCACAACCCACAGGTTGAGAACCGGTGCTAGCAGGCTTTTATGATAGTTTACATATGAGGTGATAAAGATCTGCACCAGAGTGGTGGCAAAGTCAGAGGAGAGAAAAGGGTAGATATAAGGTGATTTTTTTTTTTGAGGGAAAAGTACTAGCAACTTTAATCAGAAAGTACAAACCTATTCGGAAAGGCTTCATGTAGAAGGTTGCATTTGAGCTGATTCTTGGAGGACACTAGGGATTCTAAGAGGTAGAAGTGAGGAGGAAGGATATTCTAGGCAGAGGAGGAGGGCCAGTGCAAAGATTCAGAGATAGAAAGTGGAGATTCATGTATGAGGAACATAAAGAAAGCCCCTTTGACTGGACCACTGAGTGTATTAAAGGAAACAATGTTCAATGAGGCTCTAAACGTAGGTTGTGAAGAGCTTTAAATGCCAAACAAAAGGAGTTATATTTGCTCTAAAAGGTAATAGGGAACCATTGGAATTTAGTGAGTAAGGGATTGATGTGGTCAGATTTCCACCACAGGAAAACTCTTTGGCAGCTGCTATGTGGAAGACATTAGAGGAGGGAGAGAGTTAAAACAGAAACCAATTAGAGGACTATTGTAGTAACCTCGGCAAGAGATAACAGGGGCCCAAAGTAGTGTGGTCACTTTGTAAGTAGAGAGGAGGCGAAAGAACACAGTGTTGTGGAGGTAGAAATAAGATTTGACAACTGATTGGATAAGTGGAGTAAGAAGTAGAAGTTGAAGAAAACACTGAGGTGATTAACCCAGATAACCTGAAAAATGGTAGTACTCTTTTCAGGATGGGGAAATTCAGAAGAGATGTGAGTGAGTATTGGGGGAAAGATAATAAGGTTAGTTTTGGACTCAGTAAGTTTGAGGTCCCTATAGGACATTGAGTTTGAATATCCAAAAGTTATGAGATGCTAGTTTTCAGGAGAGATCGGTATACATTAAGTCTGAGAGTCATTCTGGTTAGGAGGATAACTGAAACTATGAGATTTATTAAGATTATCAACTGAGAAAGTATACAGAGAGAGAGAAAAAGGGCCAAAGAGAAAGACCTACAGCATGCCCACGGTGAAGGGACAAGATATAGATGATGACCTAGCAAAAGACCTAGCAAAACAAAACTGAAAAGTCAAACAGGTAGGAAGAGAGGCAAGACAGAGCAGTGTCCCCAAAATGAAGGGAATGGATTCTGGAGTGTGTGGTCCCTAGTGGCAAATACTACAGAGAGGTCAAGATTAATGGGGATCCTCAAAAGACCCTCAAACCTACCCATACCTGGGATGTAAAGACAAAAGTGAGACGCGACTAATGGTTAAAGCCCTCTCTTTTTTAAGATTACCTTGAATTTACTCATAACTATACAGGGTATAACTAGTACTCTCCCCACTCCCAACCAGGAGATATAAGCTTCTTGAGAGTGGGTGTTATTTAATTTGTTTAATATATTATTATTATATCTTTAGCACCTAGCACAATGCTTTTCATACAGGTTTAGGTACTGGATCTGTTATTTCATTCATATTAGGAGACTCCTAATGAGTAAATTCTTTTTATTAATGTTGGTTAGCATCTTCTTTGCAGACCTAGAAAACTGCCCAGCTCTAGGGCACTGAGAATTTGACTTACCCAGGGTCACATTGCTAGTATGCCAGAGGTACGACTCTAACCCAGGTCTTCCTGATTCTGAGCAAAGTTCTCTGTCCACTGTGCATCTCTAACCTTTTGTGTAGTATGTGCTTAATAAATGTTAGCTCAATTTAATTGAATAAAAAAAAGTAGATTCAGGATTGACTATAAGAAGATCATTCTAGAAGCAGTATTGCCAGAAAAGATTGTGATTTGAGGGGAAAAAAAGATACTTCTTTGGTATAATTATCTAATTTACAATAGCTGTAGCAATATTGAAGATCTTACCATTATGGGAAGCTATTCATTAGTGGAGTGCTATGACAAGAATATACATTGAAGATTCTTGAGGGTAGGACCATGGACAGACTTTGGGTTGGTCTGCATAAGAGGGTAACTGGGTATTTTCCCAGTGACCCACTTAGTAACCCAACTTTTTCTAAGATGGAAAGAATATCAGTTATCTGTCAACTTCCTAAACTCTATGTGACATATTAGTGTTATGGGAATGTGCCAGCTGCATTTGGGGTAATGGTCCAGTCTTGGAAGGTACTTCTTCCTAGTCTAAGATTGGGAAACAAAATAAATTTGTTCTAATCTTCTGATGCCTGAGGTAGACATAGCTCATCACTCCTTTAATGTCCCTGCTGTTTGACCCAAGTCTTGTGTAGTTAGAGAGCACCATTTTTGGGCAGCAGCTACCAAGGTATGACAATATTATGACCAGAGGCTTGCATTTCTTGGCAAAATATTCTAATGTCCTATCCTATGGCATATATCTGAGAGTTTGTCAACTCCTAACATACTGAGATTAAATTTGCACTGCTCCAGATTGCAGCACAGGAAATGATAAAAATTTATCAAATTTTCATACTTTCTTCTTTTCAATCATGAATTAGCCATTTGTGTTACATGTACATATACTTAGATCTCCCATCTTGAATAAAAAGGACAGCCTGTTCAAATGCATTCAACAATAACCAACTTTTGCTGGTTTTATTACTTTTTTTTTTATTATGGCTCCCAATAGTTTAACTCTCAGTATTATTTGTTTTGAAGTTGCTGAGAAAAACTGCTAAATATTTGGAACTCTGTTGTTGGTTTAGAGCCTACTGAAATATCCTTTTAGAATGTGACTTTTCCTTTCGCACAAAGTTAATGATCACACTGAAAATAAGGTAAATGTACCTTAATCCCCATTTTACAACATACACTATAGCCAGATCTGCACACACCTAGAAGTAATCTTCTGTAATGGTAATTAATTTGTTTGATCAGATGTTAATTAGATCCTAGTAACCTAGTGTTAAGTATAGAACTCTGTCCATTGGTGAAAAGGTATGAATTCCCCTGTGACTTGGAAGAATGCTATTGGCTGAGATACTCCCCTGAACCATGTT
>JAQQSW010001120.1:0-22131 GCA_028646575.1 Pseudocheirus occidentalis
AGGGGGGCTGAGGCGATTGATCAGGGCCAAGGGCTCTTGCATTGAGCGGCCTGGATCTGGATTGTAGTCTTGAGTGGTGGTCCTGGGGTGCACTTTCAGTGAGCCAAAGCTGGGGGGGGGGCTGTAGCATCCCACTAATAGCTCTGGCAGCTGTGAAGTCCCCAGCGATATGGGACAGAGCTTTTCCCCTCCAGGAAGCAGAGTTCCACAAAGCTAAAAAACCAAACAATTAATAGACTGGCCAACATGAGAAAAAGGAGGCAAAGTAAGAATACCAATAAAACTCTAGAATCCTTTTTTGTAGACAAAAAAGACCTAAGCATGGAGCAGGAGGAAGACAACTCAGTCAGAACTCCCTCACCAAATGCTTCCAAAGTCTCAGTAATGACTTTATGATGATTTTTCTGGTATATTAGAGAGGAATCTTATTTAGGCATGATTTAGACTGAAAGGCCTTTGAGGTCCTTTTTGACTCTGACTTTCTATTATTTCATAATTTTTATACTTCAACACTCCCAGAGATGCATACTCTCGCAAATGTGATCTTCATGAATGATCACTTGCTATGCTAGTGACCCTTTTCCACGTCATCTCATGAGCTCACCACAGAATTGCCATCCTCCGTGTACTCTTTTTTTTAATTGAAGAAATAAAAAGCATTGACGTATTTGTTTAAAATATCTGATACATTTAAGTAGGTATCTGCATAATTTATCAAAAAATCATATAACATAGACTTTCACATTTTACACATTTATAAAAATATAGACAGGTAAAAGAAAAAGAAAATTGTAACAAGGCTCTAAGTTTATTTACATCTTTGATAGTTTACAGGTGAGCTACTTTAGTTTTACAATTTATATGTACAATATTCCCAAATTATGTATTATTAATTCACATTTTTTATATTTCATATAACCTTCACACGAACTTGCTCATAAATGTTGACCTCTCCACTGTACACCACTAAATACTAGTGGAAATTTTTTTAAAATAACTTAAAAGTTCTTACTATTTGCTAATTAGTTGTTTCAAAAATTTTGTAATTTTTTCATAAAAATACTTGTCTTTTGATTATCAATACTCCTTTAACTAAAAAAGATTCAGATTTAAGCTAAATGTTTTAAAGCCTGATTGAATTTATATTTTTTCTTTTTGCAGTTGGTCCCATAAATGGACTCATATAGCAATACAAGTGTACATACTATATGCACCATGCCAGTATAGACTATGCAATACACCGTACAAGTGGACGTTTAACAATACAATCATTTCAATAGCACTGAAAGCATATTAACTTTATTCAAGTAACTTCATTTGCCACTGAATAAAATTAAAATGAATCTGAAAAAGAGCATGTGACCATATCTGGCTACCTTTCATAGTTGTCATATTCCTCTATTGTGATCTCTTCCTCCCTGAATCCTTGAGCTGTAGCAGGCTGTGGTTGGCTGGCAGGCAGATCTGTTTTCTGACTTGAAGGAAGAAATAAGGAGGCTTCTGTATCAGTCTCTGAAGTTTTGATTTTGTCCATGTGCATAAGTAGCTTTGTAGGTGGTGCTCCATGAAAATTTGCCTCATCATCACTGGCAGAGTCTCTCATTCCCGAATCCTTATCAGTTAGAGCTTCCATTTTCAATCTTCCAAAAAACCTCCTTGCGGGAAGCCTTCCAGCGTCCTGGATAAAAGCAATCTGAGCTCGACTTCTCATTGGATCAGTTAGCATAGCCAGGTATGGCGAACACAGTTTGAAGGCACAAGAGGGTAAGCAGAAACTGGGAAAAAAAAGTGACTTTGCTGCCAGGCAATTTATCAATACTTTCTGTTTATCAGAAACCACTGAGATTTGTGCAAGGGTCAAAAACTTGCTCCTCCTCCATGGCAATAAGCAAAACATCTGCATTTGTTGGAATGCATCACACCTCTTGTAGCAACAGACACATTGTACTTCCCGAGTGTAGTCCTTGAATTCCAGTCACCACAGAAGATGTCAGCAATACACATATATTCGCTGGCTCTCACAAGATCTTCTGTTTCAGTGAAGAAATCTACATAGTTTTGATGAAGGTATAAATTAAACAGCTCTCCAGGCACGTGTGACCTTTCTACAACCTCTTCAGGTTCAACAAGTAATGTGTCCCATTCATACTCTGACAAATGAGAAGGTAATAGGGGAAGCTCTAATTCCGTTAGAGATGTTCTTTTACAATATAATATCTTTCCCAAAGCTCTGAAAAGAAAGAGAGAGGCATCTTTGCCACCAACTGCCTGGACTTTTTGATTTTCCAAAGTACGATTAGGTCACTTTCTCTGATTTGCTCTTGACAACAAAGCATCTCATTTTACTAAAGATAATCCCTTTTTTCCTTGACTAAAAATTGGTGTCCCCTGAGTTACTATCTTTAAAAGAAGAAAACTGGAGACTATTTATTGCACTTCTTATATCACCAGAACATCCTTTACAAAGCAGTCCTAAAGATGGCTTGTCAGGGATGACAATTTTTCCTCCACCCATATTAGCTTCTAATGCTGCTATCCTACTAAGAACTTTCATCATAATTGTTGGCGCCACAGGGTTGAAACTAATGTTTGGTATAGAACACTCTTCTTGAATTTCTTTGGGGAACAGTAATCTCTGACTACTGTCGCCACTGAGACTAACAGAGACTATAAATACGAGAAAACATCCCCCTAGCTGCATAAATCCCCTTAGTACATCATGTAGAGTACTTGGATCTCTATAAAATTGATTAGGCATATCCTCAACCATCATCTTCTTATCCACGTGCAGACAATCATCAAGCATCTGCAGTTTGTTATATTTATTTGCTCTCAACAGAAACTCATGAAAAATAGTCATCTGAGACTGACTAGAAACCATATAGAAACTTGATTCATGATTAAACCCATCCTTCATATCATGTTTTCTGGATTCTAGAAAAACAGGGTTAATCCATTCTTGTACCTCAACACCAAGCTCCTTAACTAGTATTTGTAGAGTTGCTGTTTTTCCACATCCAGGAGGACCTGTAATTATTAGAATAGATCCACCCAATTTTGGTTCCTTCTGAAGAACATGAGCTTTTAACCAGGTTTCAAGTTCTTCAACTTTCTTCTTATGAACAGCCAGTTCATTCTGAGTTTCTGGTTTGTTTTATCTACCCATGGTTCATTTTCAGACAGATTTTAATTTAAATTTGCTTTAATACTACTCCATTTTGAGGAAGATGATTTTCCTTTTTTTTTTAGCTAGAAATTTGCTACTTTCTAATGAGGAAGAAAAATCTTTTCTTCTCTGATGAAAATTATTTACTCCCAGAGATGAAGTTGTAAGAACAGAAGAGATGTCTACGTTTCCAACAAAATCATCAAATGAAGGCTCTACCCAGTTATCTTTATGGAAGCTACCTTTAGTCTAAGAGAAGTGTTTGACATTATAAACCTTGATAGTTCCCATCAGTAGTATAGAATCTGCTATATGTTAAAGTATAAATCACCTGCAGGCAGCAGACAGTGACTGTGCAGCATCTCCTCCCCCTGGCCCCCCGTGGGGCAGGCGGTGGCTGTGGCCCAACTTCAGAGGCCGCAGCCAAATGGCACTTCGGGGGCCAAGTTGGGAGCCTATGCTGAGGCCCTGCCTCCTGGCAGGAGGGACCTCTCATGGCTCTGTATACTCTTTTAATGTGAGATGGATAATTATGGATGGCATAAGTGATCCACTGGTTTATCCTTTACTCCTGCCATGTAACCCACCCATCTTCTTTCTGAATTACGTATTTCTTTTATGATATCCCTGTACCACTTATCTGATGTAATTCCTCAGTAGAGAAGTTCTTAGCCTGTTCATACTCATATACCCTGTACTTCTCCATTTCTCTTGGAGTGGTCCTTAGCTTTATTTTCTTCAGAGACCATAGTGTTCCATTATTTATGGCCAAGTGACATCATTTGAAGAACACTGGTATTAAAAAGAAGGGTCTTTGGTGATTATTTTGTCTTTGAATTTTCAGAATTATTTTTTATTTGGGTAGGAAGCATCTTAAATTATCAATATTTTCTAATCAAAGTCTCAAAGATTTATTTCAAAATTCCTACAAACTAAGCAGTTCTAGGTTGATTTTTATAAGTATGCCTTGTATGATAAGGCTTTTTATTGACCCAAAGCTTTTCATAAAATAAAGGCCCGTTTTTAAGTATAGATATTTTACTGACATTTTTGTGACAATAAGACCTGAAACATGACTATGTCCAAAGAAATATAGATGAGCATCTCACTGTAAGCAAAGGAAAGGCACGTGGTGGATCTTAGCAGGTTCTACCATATCCCCCTCCCCAAAAAAAACTCTGAAGAAGATCAAGAGGAAAGAATAGCACCAAGGAATTGCATTATAGACAGAAAAGATGGGCTGGTCATGTGGTAAGCACAAAGGCTGAGAGTTCTCTACCAGTATCCACATTATGTCCAGAAAAAATGAGGATTGAATCAATAAATGAATGAATGCGATATATATTAAGTGCTCACTGTGTTTCCCTAGGGATACAAATAGAAAAATGGATTTTTGAGTGAGCAAGAACTGCATAGAATGGGCAGGTATGAATGGGTTGCACTCTGAATTGCTGGAGGTAACTCTTGAAATCATAGATCCATCTGAGTACTGAATATCATGCAATGATGGGAAATTCATCAGTATAACTCATCTTATTTATTAATACTTCTACCTTCATTTTCACATTTTACTTGAAAGCAACAATTGCATTAAAAATACCTCCCATAATTCATCGTCATTGTTGTTCAATCATATCAAGCTCTTCATGACTCCATGGATCATAACACCAAATCCTTCTGTCCTTCACTATCTCCCAAAGTCTGTCAAGCTCGTGTGCTTGGCTTCCATGACACTATCTTTCTGTCTCATTCTCTGCTGTTCCCCTTCTCCTTTGCTTTCATTCCTTCTCAGCACCCAGGTCCTTTAAAATGAATTCTGTCTTCTCATTATGTGGCCAAAGTATTTCAGCTTCATCTTCAGTTTCTGTCCTTCCAATGAATAGTCTGAATTAATTTCTTTAAGTATTGACTGACTGGATCTCCTTTGACCTCCAAGGGACTCTCCAAAGTCTTCCCCAGCACCACACCTCAAAAGTGTCGATTCTGCAATGCTCAGCTTTACTGGTAGTGCAACTCTCACAGCTATACATCATTACTCATACTTATCACTAAATTGTACTAGAGTTCTTCCCCATTATTCTAATTAAATCAAGTTTTATTATAATTTTAAATGTGCAACCCTAGTTCTTTATGGACCAAGGTACTCTTCCTAATGAGGTTATTCCTTTAGGTAGAGGAGGATAAAAATAAAATCTGAGATCTGAAAACTTCATCATCTTGCTTATGTATGAGTTGGCAGGACTACAAAGTCCACTTCCTCTACACGTTGGGTATATAGCTATTTATAGTTCTGTCTCTTGGCTTTCTCGGTAGCACATTAGTATGTATTTATATAAGGAAGCGCTGTGAAGCCATATAAGTCTGCCACTTAGAAACCTAGTAGCCTCATTTGACTTTTCTTGTGGAGATGGAGAAGATAAAGTATGATACATTTTTTTGTAAAAATGCAACAGAGTGGAATGCAGAGATACCTTGCATCACACATCATTCTGACCACACTGCTCATATAGGAGGCATGTGGCTACCTACAGCTAGGACAGGTAGGTGGCGCCATAGTGCATGGAGCACTCAACCTGGAGTTGGGAAAACTCATCTTCCGGAGTTCAAATCTCACCTCAGACATTAAGTAGCTGTGTGACCCTGGGCAACCGATTTAACCCTGTTCCTCATCTGTAAAACGAGCTGGAAAAGCAAATGGCAAATCATTCAAGTATCTTTGCCAAGAAAATCCCAAGTGGCGTCACAAGGAGTTGGACTTCGCTGAAATGACTGAACAACCTCAACACAGTCATTCTTCTGATGCATAGCAGCTACCAACTCAATGATGCTTTGTTACCCTCACTTTGAATAGGGTAAAACAACATTCGAGTCACATGTATGGAGGCAACGTGAGAAGTAGTGGAGGAAGATTCCTCATCATGTTGTACTGATCTCAAAAAGAAGAATCAAGCTCATGGCTAAAATCATGTCTTATTTTGCTGTAACACATCTTCTCTCTTCAATCAGTCATTAAATGACTACTGTGTGCCAGGGTCCTCTGCTGGGCATCAAGACTACAAAGGCAAAAGAATGGAATAGATTCAACCCCTAAGGAGCTTATGTTCTCTTGTGGGAGACAATATGGCAGGACTCTTGGAATACAAAATAAATAGCATACAAGATAATTCAGTATGGAGAGCATCCTAACTGAAATTGAAAAAGGCCTTATATAAGGATATCATTTTGCATGACCTTTGAGAGCAACTGAGAATTCCAAGAGGCAATGTTGAGGAGGGAGAGCATGAAGAGAGAGTCAAGGAGGAATTGCAGGCATGGGGAACGTCCATGCAAAGACCTGGAGGCAGGAAATGAAACTGTGTATATAAGGAGCAGCAAGTTGGCAGATGTGCAGAGGTGATCTAGAGGGGTAGGGTAAGGACTTTAAATATTAAACAGAATAGTTTATATTTGATCCTAGAGGTATTAGGAATTTATTGAAGTGTACAAGATGGCAGCCTTATCTCAGAATAGGATAAAAGCAACCATTCAGCAAGAGATTTGAGAAGTCATTAAAGTTAATTAAAATAATGAATGCATAAAACAAAATTAATTTTTTTAAAAAATACAAAGAAGCAAATTCTAGGGTACTGATAGAGGTCATTTGGAATTTTACATGGACTGTGTAGTTACTGTCTTATAATAGTCTTTTCAAAGTGTTAGTTTAAGAAAAATGGGATTCCACTGATCTTAGGAGTAAGGACAAGTCTATAACTTTCAGCTAGTAACCTAGCCTCTGCACTCCATTCATATGAAAACTCCAGCTGTTTGTGCTGGTCACTAGGTTGAGCGGGATTGTAATTTGTGTCCATATAAGGGGCCAACCTGGAATCTGTGGTTTTACTGTTGCCCTGGAAATGTTGAAAGGATTTCATTTGTTTTGGCATTCTAGGCTGATTGAGGCACAATCACTAGTTGGGTGGTTGCTTTTTTACTGCCTCAAAATAAGACTGCTGTCAGAGCTGCCTGGATCTGGAAACCTGGAAGGGAAATGAAAACACACTTTTTTACCTTTGTGGAAAATTGGCGATGTAAGTGTAGGAGAGATGAACTCAAAAGAATAGGTGTTGTCAAGAAGTACATGTGTAACTTTACTTATGTGGCCAATTTGACCATGGAAATATTATAGTGAAGCCTTTTTTGAATAATTGTGTGACTAATATATGTATTCTTTTTGAAATAAAACAGCAAAGTTTTAGTGGTTTTGTCTTGTTTTCACTCAGAGAAAGCAATTAAAAATAAAATATAGTCCCTGAGGACAGATGGTGAAGTACACTTCCCCAACTCTTGGAAAAAGGTGGGGACAGCTATAGGTATGGAATGTTGCATACAAAGGTGGTTAGACTTGGTTTTAACTAACGTTTTATTTGTTACAATAGAAAGGACGAAAGAGGAGAGAAAAAACATACTATGAAAAGATTGTAGTTTAATGAATAAAAGGCATTCATAGCCCTTAAAAAATAAAATAAATACTTTTTGAGATACTTAAAGCTCTGTTTTTTAAATTTTCATTTAGAACAACCTCTTACTTAAAATGGACATTTGATGTTTTAAAATTGAAGTACTATAGAAATGTATAAGCAGAGGCTACATAAGAACAATGGAAAGACATTCTATAGGTATGGAAAGACATTGCAGGACGGTTAATTTTGTTAAAATAAGCAAGTATGTATTTCATTTTTGTATAAAAAGTCTACTTTCCACTACTCTGTTCAAGCATCCATACTTAATAAGAAATAAAGGGTTACATTTTTTAAAAGATACAGTAATGATAATTACATTTGTTTCCAAGGCATATATCAACCTAATATTATAAAAAGCTGCTTTGTTTTTTTGCTTTTATGCTATTAAGTGAAAATTTTAGGATCAGAGCTGTTTAATTATAATATACAATAACTTTCCAAGATGCCTAATAGCCCTTCTTTAATCTAATGAAAAGAATTATCTTTGTTTAAAGCTTTCCCCTAGTACATTCAGTTACTTGTATTGTGTATGGCCTTTTAAGAGTGTTTTGATTTGACACGCTCACAGTCAGATGACTTTATAAAGACCGAACAATGCTATTGCTAAGGATGCAAAATGTTCAATCTCTGCTTTGAAAATGTTTCTGCCTTTTTTGGAACATGAAGATGCCAACTTAGAATTGTCTGAAACATAATCCTTAGAGATTACTTGGGATGTGTGTGTGTGTGTGTGTGTGTTCAAGAATACACAAGTCTGTGCTCAGTTCTTGGACTCTTAAAATAATGTTTGGTTTATGACCTTTACAGATAGATAGAGAGCAGACTCTACTTGGTGACATGAATAAACTAAGTTTCAGACTAAAGTTTCGCTAGGTGCCTGAAATAAAAGTTAAAAAAAAATGAAAACCATTGAGAATGCCATTCATCATTTAAATTCTTCATTTTGAAAGACTGATATTTTTCTAGCTTTCAGCCCTTAGAACCAACATTTATGAATCTTTCCTGGGAAATTTCAGCATGAGCTCAATGTTGAGATTGTCTAACTTGGATAGAGTGGGCATAAACTCCAGGCATCTCTTTACTTAAAGTGATGGCCCATTTTGGGGGCACATCCTTAATATTTTGGGTTTCCAAAATTTGAACAATATGGTCCTATTTAATGCCATTTAACAAATATTTATCAAATATGTATTCTGTTCAAAGTTCTGTGCTAGATGCAGGAGATAAAAGCAAAATACAAAGAGAAACAATCCTCATCCTCAAAAAATTTAGTTTGCTAGGGATGGGGAGAAGAGGAAATATTGTAGGGAAAATTTGTCAGTTCATCTTCCATAGTCATAGTTATTTTGGTTTATATGATTTCAAATGGACGTTTCTCGAAGTTTCTCTTATATTTGGTTTTGCCATGCATGTTTTAGGGCTTATTTTAAATGTGAATATAAAGTTTCTGAAGGTGTTCAATTTCTGGACCGTCCAAGCCTTTTATTGTTGCTGTCAATGAATGGTATATCTTAATACTCTCTTCTCATTCACTTCAATTAAAATGTTATTAATAACTGCTATTTCCAGGCACTGAACTCAGTGCTTGAGACATGAAGACAGAAATTAAACCATTGTCACCCTAGAGGAGTTCATATTCTACTCAACAAGAATATGTCCTGTTGGGGCAACTCACTTTGCCTTTTGGCTTGACCTCTAGTCTCATATCACTAGCTGCCTCTTTGCCATCTTCCCTGTAGTCATCTCAAACTCAATATGTCCAAAGTAGAAGTCACTATCTTTCTTCCAAACTCCAGTCTTTTCATCTTCCCTGGTGGTACCCAGGCATCACCATCCTCTGAGTCACCCAGTCTTGCAACCTCACTATCACCCTCTATTCTACCATCACTCCAAATATACAATCTATGGCCAAGTCCTATGGATTCTACCTTTACAATATCTCTTATACATTCTCTCTCTCCATTCACATGGCTGCCATCCTGGTATAGGTTATCATCACCTCGGTCCTAGGCTATTCCAGTAACCTTCTGCATTGCCTCACTACCTCAAGTCTCTCCCTGCTTCACTCTGTCATCTACTCACTTCTAGAGCAACAGTCCTGTAGGGCAGGTAATGTGCTTTTTTAGGTCTTACCCATGCCTAATGCATTCCTTCTTAATTTTCCTTCCATTCATACTCTATATATCTTATATGATCACTTGTGGCTGCAAGAAGTTGTAGCATATGCAGCAGCCACAGCCTAGTAAAACCAGCTTAGCTAAACCAGGTTGAAGGGAAGTGACAGGTCTCAATCTCATCAGCGAGTTAAGGGGATGTCCACCCCAAGCATATGAAGACTTTTCCTGGTTGAATGGGCAGATGAGAACAGTTTGTTCCAACAGTCATGAAGGTGGAGTTTAGAGTGTGTTCAGATGTTGAAGATGCCAAAGTCATCTACTTCATCCCAGGCCATTGCCAGCTGTCTTGACTTTTGTCTTGCTGCTGGACTTTGATGACTGTGGAAAACAGAGTGAGGATGATAACTCAGCACAGCTCTGCCTCACTGAAATCCAATTCAGGAGCAAACCAAGCCATCACCTTCCTGCTGTCATTGTTCCTTTTTGAAAAAGACTAACAGCAATCTATATGTATACACACATACACACACGTATGCACACACACATGCATGTGCACATTCACACACATATAATTCTTGTGTTGTATTTCCCATTAGAATGAAAATTCTTTGAGGGCAGGGTCATATCTTTGCCTTTCTTTTTATCCTAATCACAATGCAGGGCCTGACACAGAATGAACTTATTTACTGCCTCATTAAATTTTATACTAGATCATAGAATCACCAAACCTCCAAGTTGGAAAGGATGCCAAATGCTATCTAGTTCAATCTAGAAGTGGAAAGAAAAGCCCCTTTAAAGGATGCCCTAGTGGTTACCTAACGTTTGCTTGAAGACTCTGGTGATGATTATCTGAGTACTTTACGAAGCAATCCATTCCATTTTTTGATAGTTCTAATTTGACATATCCTTTTAACTCGGATGTTGTACCCTGACATTGTAGCAGTAGATTAATTTGATTTTTTTTTTTTGCTGAGTCTATCAGAAACATCAGAAAAATATATGCCTTCCGAGCAAATTCATCAATTTCTGGAAAATTAGTAGAGGAAAAAACAGAAAAAAAACATTAAAAATGAAATGCTGAGAATTAGGGTTTTTTATTGTTTTAATCACAAAAGGAAGCTTTTCACTTGAATAGCATACACAAGCCCTCAGCTAGCTAGCTAACTAGATAGATGTGTCCTTCAGTTAGGAATTCGTACTTGCCAGCTAGGGACATAACACATTAAGAAACTTCATATTTCCAAATGTACCAACAATCAAATGGATATTATTCATATTACAAAAGGATGCTTTTCTTTGCCGAATCTTTCACTAAAGGGTTCTTTTAAGGTCAATAATTGAGTTTTCTTCATTTTTCATGGCCCAGTTTGGGTTTTTTCTCCAAACATGATTCATCTACAACTTTCTGTTTCATGGAATTATAGATTTTGAAGGGACCTTGGAGAGTGCCCATTATAAAACTTTAATTTACAGGTAATAATCATAACACAGATTTACTAAAAAGAAAATACAGGTAATAATCTAACAGATTCACTAAATAAATATAGGTAATAATCATAACACAGATTCACTAAAAAAAAGAATTGACAGCTCCACAGCACTTTAAGAAGCAAAATACCTTATTCATTTAATTTTCAGCACAACCTCAACTGTACTACAGGTATCGCTATTCCTACTCTTTAGATGAGGCAGCTGTGAGAATGATTAAACCCAGAGTCACATAGCTAAGAGTCTGAAGATTGATATAAACCCAGATCTTCCTGTCTCCAAGTTTGGTGCCTCATCTACTGAGCAACATAAGTGACTTGGACCATTGCAGCTTTCCATTTCGTTAATCAGCGTGTGATTTCAGGTGTCTGTCTACTCCCTCTCCCCCAGGTAATAAACTGAACTTGCTGCATTCTGGCTGGTGTTAGGAATTCAATCGGTTGCCATAAAACATATTCTTTCTCTGCAGGAGACTCATTAGTACTTATGGAGTTTAACCTATAACCTTGTCCTCATCAGTACCAAGCTGTACCCAACCAAGTGAATAAGATGATGACACAGAGTGAACATGAGTGCACTTGGATTTGCTTCTCTGTAAGAGTAAAGAAAAGATGATGTTATCATTGAGAATGGAGAGAAAGATTTCTGAATTTTTCAGGAAACCCCTCAATTAGATTGGAATTAGAAGTCAAAGTTTTTTAACACATAGTATCCATTTTAATGAGAAAATTAAAAAGCAAGAAAAATGAATAAATGAGCTATAACTGAGAATAAAGTTTTCTTGGGCTAGTTGGAGATTTATAAGTAGATATGTTTGTGACAAAGTGCATGAGGTATCTAAACCTCCCTTTTTGCACCTGTCACTCCAATGGGAATGACCAGTAAGGGACCTGGTCATGTGGTGCTCTAAACCAGAGGCGTCAAACACACAGCCTACATACAGCTTTTGCAAGGGCTATCAGGAAGCTCCATCCCCTAGGGCCTAGACCAGCGGCTGTCAACCTGTGGGTCGTGACCCCTTTAGAGGTCAAATGACACTTTCACAGGGGTTGCCTAAGACCATAGGAAAACAAAATTACAGTTATGAAGTAGAAACAAAAATAATTTTATGGTTGGGGGTCACCACAACATTAGAAACTGTATTAAAGGGTCGTGGCATTAAGAAGGTTGAGAACCACTGGCCTAGACCCTCTCCCTCAGATCCCTTTGCAGCATCTCCCAAAGGCAGGCCTTGACTCTAGGAAGGTGACTGGCAAATAAGAATCTTGCCTCCCCACCCCATTTTAAATGGGATAAGTGAGTTATACATGATGAACAAGCAATGATGGGTTCTATTACATCTTATAAACATGAGATCCACTTGATCACCCTTAAAAAGCAAACAAAAACCCAAATTCCACTCGTCTTCTGAACTTCACTGTTCCTGTTGAAGGCACTGCCACCATAATAGCCACACAGGTTTTCATTCTTGCCATAGCTTTTGGCATTTGGTGTCATCTCTGAATCTGCACTCTCCACACCTTCTTTCTTCTCAGATTTTTTCGTTACTCCCTTTGCATACTCAGAGTACCCTCCCGCTCAAAAAAACCTACCCTTTTCATTCTTCAACTTGGCATTCCTCCTTCTGTTTCTATGCTTAATACAGGTGGTTCTCCTTGCTTAGAATATACCATCTTCTTGATGCAAACACTTAGAATCCTTACCTTCTTTTAAGGTTCAACTTAGGTGTATGCTACCTCCTTCAGTAAGTCTTCCTTACATTACACTGCTCTAATTATCTGTTGTACTCTCCTGAATATAAGTTCCTTGAGGACAGGGGCTATTTTTAATTTCACCATTGTCATTTTTTTTATTTTAAACTTAAACACAAAATAAACAAGAACAATAAAGTATCTATCCATTTGCCAAAATTAGGATTTTTCCCCTCTTCCTCTGTAAAGGAAAGACTTCGTCTCTTCAGGTAATTTTACTTAATCTCCTTGAAGACACCCCTTGTCCTACTGCCTCTCTTCTCCTCACCCTCATGCCAAAAGAAGATTCTGTGTGAAACCATGAATCTGTATTGCATACCACTTTCTTTTTAAAAAAAAAGTATATAAATTATTCACATTACTTTCAAAACTGTACTGTTTGTGCTTCCTCTGAAGATCATCCTGTTCTTTCTGTCCATCTTTAAATATGTTACAAATGGCACCATGTTCATTTTTATCACTATTTTTAGCCCTTCTCTCCCTGCCCCCTTTCCTCAATTAAAACCTGAGAAAATGAAAGGGAAAAAACCCTTATAACAGATGAACAGAGTCAAGCCAAATGAATCCACCCAATGACTGTGTTCAGAAAGTGCAGTTTTCTGTGCCTTATGCCCATCATCACCTCAGTCAGGAGGCTGATAATGTGCTTCCTCATAGATCTTAAAATATCCTGGTCATTGAAGGGATTAGAGTTCTTGAGTCTTTGAAAGTTTTTTTCTTTATAATAAATATGTAAATATTATATAAATTGGTTTCTGGGTTCTTCTCACTTCATTCTGAAATAATTCACATTACCCAGGATTCTCTGAAGTTGTTTCTTCTCATTCTTTGCTATTTCTTTACGTTCATAATTTCGACATTCCATTGCAGTTACAACTGCTTAGCCATTCACCAGGTGTCTGAGGCAGACTAAGGTACCATGTTAAATTCTCATTTTTTCTTCATTTCCCTTTTGTTCCCTTTAGTTGGTTCCCACTGGAGTTGGCATGCAGTCCAAGCTCAAGCTGCCAAGCCAATTAATAATAGCTGTTATAGGTGTTGTGATGAGGGTGTGATCATTATATGCTGACATAATTCATGGAAAAGGGGAAACAAGGTAGACTTTTGAAGGAAAGATAGGATTTAGATAGAAGGTAGAAGCATTTTACTAAATGCTTATTATATTCCAGGCACTATGAAAAAGAACAACTCATGTTCTTATAAACATGATATATAAATGATAAATCATTTAAATGCTGAGCGTATAAAAGTCAAACAATCTGTACTCTCAAGGAGATTACATTCTAAAGGAGGAAGACAACATATAAAAGGGAGCTGGGAAATTAATTTGAAAGTGAGGTATGCAACCCTGACAAGGTAAAGACTAATCCCAGAACCTGGGGGCCAAGGGGCAAAGTTCAAGTTTTTGGTTGAAAGTAGAGACAATGACCCCAGTAGAGAAGGTATGACCCAAAGTGGGCCAGGAAGTGTTCATTTCTCTGTGCCTGTGCTCATGAAATGATCTATTTGGGGGAGAATAAGCAGATTAATCTGGTTGGTAGGAATTTTTTAAATTGGATCCGGTGTGACTGAAAAGGCAGATAGGACATTACAGAAGTGATGTCATGAGAAAATATGACTGATGTATAGGACAAATTTGGGAGAAAGGACACTGGCAGAAAGAGTGTCAGAGAGGAGACTGTTGTATTAATCCAGATATAAGATGATGGTAGTACAAATGGAAAGGAAGAAATGAGTGAGAGAGAAATTTTAGAAGACACAATCAAAGGGATAAAGTTCCAGTGTACCCTCTCTTATATATTCTAAAGCTATATAGATAGATTGGTCCTCAGACTCCCCGGGTACCGCCCATTATATTCTTTTGGGTGTACAAACTAGGAATGGAAACTATAGAGGCACTTGTAAACAGAGAGATTTAGGGAGCTTCTGAACTCCCCAGCTATGACATTAGGTTTCTTTTTGACAGCAACTGTGGGCCTTTTCCAATATTATGCAAACTTAGATCATATGTTAAGGTATAGGCATATCTCATTTAGTGTTTTAATTACTCTTACAATATGGAGACATATAAGCCTGATACTTCAATATCTTCTCTGATCTTCTACAATTAGTCATGATTTGGGATTTGACAATGAAAGGAGGATTTTTCAAAGCGATTAAACTTTTTTCATGTCAATATTTTGATCTAGAGAAAAAGAACAACTCATGTTCTTATGAACATGATATATAAATGATATACCATTTAAAATTGATCTAAGAGGGGTTAATATCCATTTCTGGTCTCAAATTGATTTTTTGAGAATCTTTTACTGTAGATTTAAATATTATTGAGAAGTCAAAGAGAAAAAAAATAAAAAAAACTTTAGACATCTACTGACTGTGCCGCAGAAGCCAAACCCCTCTGACTCGTACTTTTCCCTGGTGTAATGGGCTTTGTTGTTTTTCACTTCAGCTATTTCAGGCAGTCATTAAACAAGTTGTTAGACAGTTCAGTAAGTTTATTTAAAAGTACATATTTCCAGGTTTTAAATGCCGCAGAGTAAGTTCCAATGTAAACAGCAGAGGAAGGAATCAGCGCCTCCAACGGAAGCATGGAGCACTCGACTACATTCCAGTCCAAGCCATGCTTACAAATAGAAGTACATGAGCACAATTCCTGACTCACCGCTCAGCCGCTAATAAAAGGTCTATGACTCCTCTCCATTGATTAGAACATGGTGCTAATGGTGCCAGAACAGACTTTCTACCTCCATTTGAATTAGTTAGCTTGTTCCTAGACCATGGCCATGGGGTGGGCCCTTGGCCCTGGCTAGTACCTCTCTCTCATCAATGCCTTCTCTTCCATTCATCAAGAGAACAGAGACGTTTTGTTCCTGGATCACAACTGGAACGACGCATAGCAATTGATACATAGGTTTGCTGAGAATTTATTTTGCTTTGGTCTATCCCCTCACCTCTCCAAAAAAAAAGATAAAGATCTTCATCCAATGATGCCCATATAAAATTATAAAACACATCATTTTTTTAAAAAGTTGACTGCTGAAAAGTCTGGGTAACTCATTACCTTGGCATTGTCTCCTCTGTGGGTGCTGGCATCTGACAATATTGTTCCTTTAAGAGGAAGAAATGAGTGTGGCAGGCCCATCAATAAATGGATGCTCTGCCAGAGAATGACAAACAATCACTTGCTTGCTTGCTCAGAGCTCTTGGCTTACACCAGTTTTCTTGAATTTCCTGACCCCCACATTTGATTATCTCAGCGGTGTGTTCATATCCCAGACATCTCTTTCCATGATTCTAATTGCCCGTTTCTGTGTTTCACATGACCCTCCCCCCTCCCAGCTCCTCTTCCTGTTGGTTTCCTTGACCTGATGACTTCAATTCCCTGATTTATTGGTTAGCCCCACTACCCCTGGCAAACATATTATAGCTCTTTGCTCTGGTCCTATATCCCTCTTTTATCACTTACTCCTTGAAATGAACAGTTACCCCCATCTCCCAGTGCCTTCCCATGGCCAATGTCATGTGACTAAATGTCACTTATGATAGAATTGTGCATTTAGAGTTGGAGTCATCAACTACCAATTAGTTGGTTTTATTATTTTATTATTTGTTTATAAAAATATATTTGTTATATATTACCAACTATCTCCATTGCCCGATTAATCTGTGACATAGTAGGCATTTAATAAATATTTGTTGAATTGTTTATAGAATGTATTTTCTCATCAGCAAGATGACAAACCCAAAGAATGCCTATGTCTTCAACTTCTTGCCATATCGAACATAATGCCTTGCTGTATGGTACGTGCCCAATAAACACTTGTGAGTTTATGGCCATTGTAATAGTAATTCATTCAACAAGCATTTACTGTTTCTACCATATGATGTATGATGTGCTAAGGGATAGGGACAGATGGGCCAAAATTAAACAATCAGTGATTTCAAGGGAGAAAGAGAAAACCTGAACCCAAATAAGTAGATTTAAGATATTTACAAATTAAATACAAAATATAATTGATATCATATTGCTAGCCTTCATAATGAATAGGGGAGAGGTGGGAGGGAGAGACTATGGAACTCAATTTTTTAAAAAAATAATTGTTAAAAAAGAAATACAGTGTAATTTCAGGGGATAAGCTCTAGGAGACAGAGAGATAAATAAAAGTCCTCATGTAGGAGGTAACATTTGAGCAGAGCCTTGAAGAAAACTATGGATTTCAAGAGATGAAGATGAGAAAGGCATGCATTCCAGGCATGGGGAAACGGCCTTTGCAAAGACATGGAGGTGTGAAATGGTTAGTCATCTTTGAGGAAAAAGGCTGGTTGGGTTGGTTGATAGACTATATGAATTGGGAATATAGTTTAATGGGCTTGAATAAGGGTTTAGGGCCAAATAACAAAGGACTTTCTTTGCCAAACACAGGAGTTTGTACTTTGTCCTTGTTGTTCATCCATTGATTTCAAAGGGGCCCAGTGACATCACAGGACTTGTCTCATGCATGAATTGGATTTAAATGAGGTAGAGTTTTGCAAAGTACTTGGTCCTAGAGATACTAGAGAGACACTACAGTTTATTAAGCCAAGGATAGATAGTAAGGAGTGATTTAGCAATATCTCTTTGGCAAAAGAATGGAAGATGGTTTGGAGAGGGAAGAGACCAGGTAGGGAGATGAATTAAAATGTTATTGCAGCAGTCCTGGAGAGATATGATGAGGCTGAATTTGGTAGCAGAAATGCACCATATATAGCATGCCAAATGCCACAACACAGTCTAGCTTTTGTAAAAGCAAAATCTACAATTTAATCATCAAATAATAATATCTTTGGGGGTTTCTCATTGCTTTCTTTTCTTTTTTAAAAACTTTGATAGATATTTTATCTTTCCCCAATTACATGTTAAAACAATTTTAAACATTTGTATACAGTATAGCTTTTTTTTTTACAGTATAGCTTTGAGGCAAAGAGCATTGTGGCTAAAAATAATGTCACAAAGGAAAAGCTGGATCTAAGCCTGAGCTCTGGTAGAACATCCATAAGCATCTCTATACTCCAGAATTGATATTTTCATAATGAGATGACCAGTTTGAAAGAGTGTATTGAATACACTCCAATGCACAGCTTGCTTCACATTGTTAATGTCTTCTATAGAAGAGAAGAAGAAAACTTTATATGAAATTATTTCTCTGCTACCATTCCCTTTAAGTCCATCATCCCCACAAAGCATGAACTAATTTTTTTAAAGTTCAATGCATTTGCAAAATGCATCATTTATAAATTATGATAAATGTAGACAATCATTTCTCTTGATAACCATCTAATTGACTTTATGTTTTCATACCAAGAGACTCTGAACAGATGGCTATAAAATTCTCATTAGTATTCCTTGGTGGGATTTAAGTATGCCAGGATGGAGAAGAATTGCATGAAGGCCAGATTGTATCCCCCTAGTCCATGCTATAAAGTTTTGAGAAGCTATCAAATTACCAGGATGATTCTGCCTATAAAATTGCACTTACAGGTCCCAGGGCAAAAAAGCAAGATGCAAAATCTGTATGCCATGTAATTCCTTTGGTAAGGTAATTTTATTTGAGCTTCTGCCTTGTCTTGAAGATGTTAGCTTTTCAGATATGTATCCCCTGTGCAATACTCTATATTCCTCAGAAAAGGGCAAAGCTCCTACTGGTGCCAAAGGATGGCGATGTAATGCCAACAATACTTACGTTTGTTACTAAATTTCTGCATGTTCTGTGTTTGTTTCATTATGAACCTAATACACATATGGGATTATTAATGTTAATACTCAGAGAAAGACCAGTCTGTTTAATGATGATTACTTATATACTTCTACTGGGGATATTTTCTGAACCAGTGTGCTATAATTTAAGTTTCTATTTTGTTATTTTGGGCTTTTGAATGTGCCCGACCTGTGGTAGAGCCTTCCCCGCACATACTGGTCTGATCTGACACACTTTGACTTGACCCCAATACAGTGATGTCATTTCAGTCTTCATCAAGAATCAAGAACAATAACCAACCATACATGTAGGTCAGAAGCTAAACTACAGCCTAGGATCTTGCCTTTTCCAGACACTGAAATTTTAAACACTCCACTTTGTTTGTCTGGGCCTTGGTTTCTTCAACAAGTGTTTTGGGGAAATAAAACAGACCTCTTGGAATCACTGGGAAGAATATGGTGTTAAAATATTCTAAATAATAATGAAAAATAATGAAATAAAATACTTAGGTATTTCTCTAAAGGCTGAAGAAGAGAGAAAAATTAATGAAGCCAGTGGGCACCAAAGAAAGATACTTGTGGTTTGGTGACTGTACTTGAAGAGTTTTTATCACAGTGATTCAACTAATAGCAGTAATTGTTGTAATGATATTTTATTTTACTGGATAGGAAACCATCCTGTAAGAGCTTTTACAGAGCTATGATATGTCAGTTCAACTCAGAAAGTTGTTGGGGTTTTTTAGGACCTGCATGGAAGACACCATGATAGGTGAACTGAGAAAACAAAGACAAAAATCAAGAAGCTTATATTCTACCAATGAGATCCAACTATAAACCTTGCTACAAATTAATTTGAGAAGGTAGAGGGAGGGTGAGAATGGGTTGTGAGCAAAGATTTTGTATGGGATGTGATACCTCTGCTGAACCTTGAAGGAAGCTAAGGATCCTAAGAGGTCAGAGTGAGGAGGAAGGATATTCTCTATGAAACAAAGATGGTGGCTGCAGAGTTTGGGCAACAGTTAAAAGACAGTTTAGCTGGAGTTGAAAGCATGTGAAGAGTAATAGGAAATAAATCTACAAAGACAGGTGAGGATTAGATTGTGGAAGACTTTAAATATCAGAATTTCTATTTTTTTTATCCTACAAGCAATAGATAGCCATGAAAGGTTTTTGAGCAGGGGAGTGACATGGTCAGATTTGTTCCTTAAAGACTATTTTGTCAGCTGTGTGGAAGATAGATTGGAGAGAAGAGCGTCTGGAAGCAGAGAGACTGGAATCTGCTCTTGTAATAGCCCAGGTGGGAGGAAGCAAGGGCCTGAAATGCCATAATGGAAGTTTTAATGAAGAGAAAGAGACAGATGGGCGAGATGTTGTTGAGATGAATCAAAGTTGGGGATATGACTTGCTAATAGTACCGATCTTCAAAACTGTGCTGGGTATAACGTTGGGTGTTCCATACTCCTCTCCTGAAGTTTAGGTATCTGCGTTCTGTGGTGATAAAATAAGAAGGAAGCTTGTTCTTGATTACTCTACCAGAATAAGCACATTAGGCTTAAAATAACATAATTAGAAATTCCTAGTGAAAATATGACTTTGTTCTTATGAACTTTTTGACGTGTTTCTTCCACAGTATTTTTTTTAGAGTCCTTGTCTGTTCTCTTACCTGCATGTATGAACCGAGTAAGAGAACACGGCTGTCTTCTGAGAGTGCTGTGTGCTTGTGATAGTAACAAGGTGCCATTATCTTTATTCCCCCTTTCTCCAAAGGAACCCCAAATTCTCATCTTCATTTACTGTCAGGATACTGGAACCCCTATAGGATGGTAATTATGTACCACTTTGATTTGGTAAATGGGGGAGAGCAGTATCATAGCATAGTGGGGGGAAGTTGATCAGAAACCCCTGATTAGTTGAGTTTCTCCCATTCCTACTTCATTCTACTTGGTAAAATTA
Organism: Pseudocheirus occidentalis; assembly: GCA_028646575.1. Classification (NCBI taxonomy): domain Eukaryota; kingdom Metazoa; phylum Chordata; class Mammalia; order Diprotodontia; family Pseudocheiridae; genus Pseudocheirus; species Pseudocheirus occidentalis. Next base: position 20,712 of record JAQQSW010001120.1, read on the forward strand.
CAGGATTTTTGAGTTGTCCTCTTGCAGAATATAAGGCATCAGACTTTTTTTAATATAATATTTCATTTTCCCCAATTACATGTTAAAATGATTTTAAAACATGTTTTTAAAGTTTTGAGCTCCAAATTCTAACCTTTCCTCCCTTTCTCCCTACCCTGGTAAATAGATATAGGTAAATAGATATAGCCTAATGGTAAATAGATATAGGATATATATATATATAGATAGATATATAAGGTAACACATTTATTTGTCATTTTGTGCAGACTCTGAGTGACCCGTTTCCCTTTGTGCTGGTATGGGGCAAAAAGCCCTTTGAAACTGCAAATGGGCTTCTCAAAGTTGATACCATATAATTTCATCAAGCTGATGGCAGAGGAAGGACTCAAGTGCTCAGGGTCCTCAATCAATAATATTAATAATAATTAGCATATAAACGGCACTTTAAAGTTTGCAAAGTACTTTAAAAACTTATTTCATTTTACTCTCACAATAGTTCTAGGAGGTAGAAACTATTATACCCATTTCAGGAATAAAAGGCAAACCAAGATTAAGTGTCAAAGTCAGAGTTACTTTCGTTCCATTATTTAGCTGCCTCAATCCCCCTTCCAACCCACCTCACTACAACAGTTTCAGTTAAGTGGTTTTTCCAAGCCTAAATAAAGAATGATAGGACAATATGGTAACATGTAAAAAGTGTTGGAATTGGAATCAGAAGAATTGGACTTGAAATCTGGCTCTGGTACCTACTATCTGTGTGACCAGGGACAAATTATGTATCCCCCATGAAGCTCAGTTTCCCTACCTGTAAAACTGCATCAGTAATATTCATCACCTACTTCACAAGGTGGATGGGAAAAAACCATTTGTGAACTTCAAGATACTACATAAATGTGAGTTATTTTTATGATGAAACACATTTCTTAACTTAAATAGTTTAAAGACATCACCTGTCACTGTAAAGCCAAGTAACAGTAGATTCCCAAAAGAATGCTACTGTGAACAGCTTTTAAGATTCAGATTACACAGTAGTAGTGAACACTCTGTTTATTCCATTACAAATCAAGATTTAGTACAATATTCACAGTATAACATTCTCAATATTATATCTTATTACAGAAAGTCACAATATTTAGAACAAGGAACAAAAGAAGAATCATCTGGTTTCCCTAAGAAGGAAACCAGCTTAACACTTAAATATTCAATCAATCAATTAACAAAGAATCACCTAGTTTCCCTAAGGGGGAAACCCTTCTCACATAAAGATTCAATCAACAATTCACAATATACTGATCTTCCACTCATGGGGCAACCATTAATTTTAGTCTCCAATACAATCCTTAGAAAACCACATAAACTTTCCACCCCTTGATTTCCAACAAACCTCAGTTTAGTCCAAGGGGAGACCTTTTCTTCATTT
>JAQQSW010001121.1:0-22122 GCA_028646575.1 Pseudocheirus occidentalis
CCTGCTGCTACCGCTGCCTCCCGCTGCTTCCTTGCCCTGGGAGCAGTTTGGCCGGACCCGCTCTTCTACTCCCCAATTAGCAAAATCCACTGACCTTTCTCTTAGCCTTTTTGTCTTCTGGCCTGATAGATGTGGTAACTGTGCCTCCAGTGCAGCCGATCTGCTCTCCTATAGCTGCAGCTCCCCGTCCAATGCCCTGAGTCGGCCGGGTTTCGGCCTTGGCTCCCAGACTGCTGGGAAGAGCTCCGGTTGATGCGCTTCCTGTAGCAACAGATGTGCTTTCTGTCTTGTGGAGAGTTTTGGAGCTTGAAAATCTGTTTTAGAGTCCCATTTTATGAGTTTTTTAGCGTGTTTGTGTGGGAGCTGTAGTGCTTTGCTGCTTCTACGCCGCCATCTTGGCTCCGCCCTCCCTTACTTGTAAATTGAGGGGGTTAAATGAGATGATCTTGAAGGTTCTTTCCAGCTCCAAAGATATGACCTCTGACAGCCCTTCCAATGTTGAAATGCAGTGCTGTTGTGAATCCTTCTGTTTTTCCTTCCCTGGCACATTTTCATTATTCAAATGTCAGATAAAATAGTACAAGTCAGAACACTCTATTGATCAGGATAGCCTAGGCCAGAACTTTAAGAGGCAGAGACTTTTTCTTAGTCAGTGCTAATAAAAACTTCTGGGGCATTTAACTGTAGTGTGTATGTCTATCTGTAGTTAACCATTCCCTTTCACCAAGAGAGAAAAGGTTTGCTTGCTCTTTCCTTCCTTCCACATACACTTCTTTTAGCTGAATATTTTGTGGCATTCTTTTTCCCTTGAAGGCTGCCTTTGATGACTGATTCAAACTGATTTCACCTGTATAAAAATTGTGAGGGTGGGGGAGGATTTTCCCCGGGGCTTTCAGCTCCTCTGGAGCTAGCCTTGATATCACCTATTCCCACAGTCTTCAAAGGTTTCCATCAGCAAGTCCTATCTTATCTGTCTGTCCTTATTGTCATTCAAGCTAATTTTGCCTTCTTTCTAACAGACTTTCAGTTATCCCATGTCCCAGATTTTGCCAAGCAGCATCTGATTACCTCCCTTCTGTGATTTACCTTTGCACTCAGATACCTCTAAATCACAACCCATGTCACCTCCTTCAGAAATGTTTCTTTGAATAATTCCACTAGCCACAATACAGTGGAAAGAGCATTGTAGCTGAAGTTAGGTGTCTCAACTGTCACCCTAACCAGTGTGTCATTAAATTGGGCTAGTTGTATAAGCTTTCTAAGTTTCAGTTTCCTCATCTGTGAAATGTAAATGATAATATTTGCACTGTCTTCTTCACAAGGTTGTGAAAGTCAGAATCAGATAATGTATTTTAAATATTTGTTGAAATGTTAAACACTATATGAATATAATCTATTATTATTCTGTAGTCTGCTGAGATTTTATCATCCCAATTCCTTAAGATATTATTATAATCGTTGTCTTTATCTATACATATTTATGCCCCTATTAAGTTTTTCTATTACAGCTAGGTAGCACAGTGGATAGAGCACTGGCCTTGGAGTCAGGAGCACCTGAGTTCAAGTTTGGGCTCAAATACTTGACACTTAACTACCTGTGTGACCCTGGGAAAGTCACTTAACTCTGATTGCATTGCCAAAAAAAAAAAAAGTTTTTCTAAGTTATCAATGAAGCACACCTTCTGGGATCACTCCCCTAACTTGCATTTGAACTCATATGTTAGATCCCTCAAAGGGGTTTGCTACTACCTTATATTCTAGTACTAAAGCTCAGGAAACCCCATTAGCAATCAGCCAGGAGACTAAATTAGGTCTTAGAAAAGACATTTACTTAAATGGTATTGCAAGAATTGTTGTGAAATATGTCCAAAGGGCTATAAAACTATGTATATCCTTTGATCCAGAAATACCACTGCTAGGTCTATATCCCAAAGAGATTTAAAAAAAAAAAAAGGAAAAGAAACTATTTTTAATAGTATTTTATTTTTTCCAATTACATGTCAAGACCATTTTTAACATTAATTTTTTACAAAATTTTGAGTTCCAAACTTTCTTCATCCCTCCCCTCTTCTCTCTCTAAGACGTGAAGTTTCTTTTCACTTTTTTATGATCTCTTTGGGTTGTAGACCTCGTAGTGGTATTGCTAGATGAAAGGGTATACACAGATTGATTGCCATTTGGGCATAGGAAAGAACCCATTTGTACAAAAATATTTATAGCAGCTCTTTTTTTGTGGTGGCTAAGAATTAGAAATTAGAATTAGAGAATGACTGAACAAGTTGTGGTAAATGAATGTAATTGAATATTATTGTTCTATAAGAAATAATGAGCAGGTGGATTTCAGAAAAACTTGAAAAGGCTTACATGAACTGATACAAAGTGAAGTGAACAGGACCAGAAGAACATTGTACACAGTAACAGCACTATAATACAATGAAGAATTGTGAATCATTTAGCTATTCTCAGCAATACAGTGATCCAAGAAAATCTCAAAGGAATCATGATGAAAAATGCCATCTACATCTACAGCATAAACTGATATTGTCTGAATACAGACTGAATCATACTATTTTTCACTTTATTTCCTTTCTTTCTTTTTTTTTCTTCTTCAAGTCTTCTTGTATAGAATGCCTAATACAGGAATGTATTGCATGATTGCTCATGTATAACCCATATCGGATTGCTTGACATCCCAGAAAGGGGGGAAGGGAGAGAGGGAAAGAGAGAATTTAGAACTCAAAAACTAAAAAAAAAAACCTAATGTTAAAAATTGTTTTTACATGTAATTGAGGGGAAAAATTAAAATAATAAGCACATAAAATAAATAGAAATTTAAAAAGTAAAATTGTTTTAAAATATTTAAAAAATTTTTAAATAGTAGTTTAAAATTTCCCCTCCAAACCCCGGGATTTACTTTCACACAAATACACACAGAGCATATGGTGGAGAAAGTAGGTACAGAGTACAGTGGTAGTTAGTCACACATATAGGGAGTACATATAACCAAGGCAACTCAATTCTGAAGCTATATGGCCTAATTATCCTTTTTCTTCCTAAAAAGTCCTCATGAAGCTTACTTTAGAGTGTAGCATTAGTGATATACGGATTACTCCACTACCAGGCTAGACTGATTTTTCACAGGATCATAGTGTGTTGCCTGAATAAGTTGATCTGCTTTCAGCATGAGACAGACCCATCACTTAGCTGCTGGATTGTCTCAACAAAGGTCATAGATACTGCTAGGCATGTCACTTGGACGGGCTTCTTTCAGGATATAGCGTCTGGTCTTGAAAAGTTGCTTCACTAAACTCATCAGGCTCACATTTTTTTGCATGACTGTGGTCTCTACCATATTAAGTCTTAGGATCAGCTGGGCAGTATTGCCATCTTTCATTTGGAATACCAGTACAATTAACCTTCAATTTTCATGGGAGTAATGTTTCCAGAAAATGGTGCAAAAGTAAAAAATACAAATGTTGATACATTAAACCCAAGAGAAATAAGGGGATTAGGTTCCTGGGATCACCAAAAACTCGTCTCTCACTAGAAATTGCTAAAAATAGAGTTTTCTGCATGCAATTCTTTACAACAAAATGTTCATTCTAATAATATGCACTTTTCTCAAGACATGAACAAGAAATAACCCATAAAATTGGTAATATGCAAAATATTTTTCTCATTAATAAGTCCCTAGAATTCTGTCAGCTTTTGTGCTAACATTAAAAAAACTTGTTTCATACAACATTCACTTTCTATTACAAACAAAATCTACAGTACTATAAATATTGAATAGCAAATAAATTTCTTAAAACTAAAACATTTTGGGTGTCATGTGGTCGATGCTGAGCATTTGCATGCTCTCAGGGCATATTGGGTAACCGTTTGCAGGTGCTCACATTCTGCATCCCTGCTGGGTCTGGGGATGGAGAAGCCATGGCAATGTGGCCGGGGCTGGTGGGGCCCGTGGGGCGGGGGGGTGGAGAAGGAATTCTTCTCTAACTGCCTGAGCCTGCCGGACTGTTAACTTCCCAAGTCATCTACCTCAGTCCATGTGAACAGTCTCAGTCGCCTCTACAACTCTTCAGGATGCCTGGTGGCCTCTACGACCCTTTGGGATATTCCCAGATCAGACAGACAGACTAGTCAGACATGCCTTGGTGGTGTGCCATGCCTCCTTGTGAGCTGTGTCCCAGGCTCTCCCATACTCCTTTGCCTTATATAGACTGTCTGTCTTCCCCTCCTCACGTGCCTCAGTAACAGTATTCTGATAGTGGGGAGATCTCCTCCTTATTGGTCCATGTGCTTTGCCACCCATGACCTTTTATCCTCCAAGACCCCAGTACCCCTGGGACATGGGACAGAGAGTGCTTAGTAAACAGGAAATATGGTCACAGGGGCGGGGCAAACACATGGAAGTCTCTTAGACTCACCTCCAGTCTTCCTGTTTGAGAGGACACACTGACCCAGTTCAGACCTCTAGTCATTCAATGCTTAAAGTGGCCCTTACAAATTCCCCCTTTTTCTTTTACAAAAAGAGGATGTCAGCACGCCACATTGCAAAGGTGTTTTTAAACATAACACATAAAAGGCACAACACAAGGGGAAAGCAACAACATGGAAAATAAAAGTCCTACAAGTAGGATAACTCCCCACAATAGAGAGGTTCCTCACGAAACCCAAGGTAAATTATACATTTTTTACAAGAACAGAGTGGTTTAGATCCCAAATACATCTTTTTTGTCTATGCAATAATTGTAGCACATGGTCAGCAGGTGTAGGATGCCATCCCTCCTGCTGTACCAGAAGAAGAGCATATACAGGTTTTCTGTATCACATAAATTTCACTTATTAGCAACCAATTATAATGGGAGATGCAAGGGGTAATCAAACAATCATAACAAGTAAAATTATACAACGCATCATTGAGACACTGCACCACCACCAATACCACCAGCACCACTAGAAATCACAGCAAAGGCATAGCAGGGGTCAGTAAAGCAAACTCCTCCATGAGAGTAGGCATCATATCCGGTAATGTTCGTGAACAGACCACCTGGACCTACAGTAACCGTCCAAGCATACCAAGTGCGATTCTTTGGGTCTTCTTTGAGTCCTACCCACGCAGGGACAATCCCTCTGGGAAAGGGTACTTGGCCTTGGGACCATGTATTGAACAGGTGATAATGGTCAAATCCAGGCTATGTAAAGTTCCCAATGTCAATGGTGCCTACACATTTGTCTGTGAGAGACACATTATGCTGTTCATGGGGGCAGGAAGGCATGAGAGGCATGAAAAAGAGGGCCTTCACACGATTCCCCAGTCTGAGGGTAGCTCATTCAACAGGGCCTGTTGTCTGCGGCCAGATATTGTGTCTCATTACCACGACAGAAAACTGTCTGCTTGTTTGTCACATCCAGGCAGTGGGAAGGCAGAGCAGTTTTATTCATACCTTTCCACAAGCACCAAGGCCAAGTGGCTCCTATGCCCTGCAGCTCTCTGACAGCAGCACCTGTTATAGTTGGTATGATGGTCAGGACGGTCAGCAATTGATACAGGTGTTGAGGGTTGCAGGTCTTTCCCTGTCCCAGTCTGGGCCTCCGTCTCCAGTGCCTTCTCTGTTTCTCTCTCTGGTACCTTATCATCAGTGAGGAGACGGAGCCACTTTGCGGGTATCCACTTGCCTTTGGTTTCTCCATCTGGAATGGCATAAGCATACCCTGATCCCAAAAAAGTTACAGCTCCTGGTCCCTCCCAATCCTTCTCCAGGTCTTTCCAGATGGCCCTAGCTCTTTTTAGAGCTGGAGGAGGGGCCAGTGCCTGTGTGTCAGCTGATGAAGACCTCCTAACCTGTGGGGCTATAGCATAAAAGCGCAAGAAAATCGAAGAAAGTTATAGGTGTAGAGGGCGGTATGTAACTGTCCCATGGTGAGTCGGCCCACTCTCCCTGTCTGCCCCAGATCTCCCCCTTTTTCTTTTAAAAGGAGGGTCTTAAGGGTGCGGTTCACCCTTTCCAAGATGACCTGACCTGTGGGGTTATAGGGAAATTCCAGTTACATGCCTAATAAAAAAATCCTGCAAAAAGGAAAAAAAAAAACTAAAACATTTTTTAAAAATTTGAATCTTACCTTTCACTGTATTAGATGGTGATGTAAAGGCATTGTAAAGTATACTCTACTGCTATAAAACTGTCTTGACCCCTCTATGAAAACCAAGGGAGAGGTTGCTGAGACTTAAATAACTGCTGTTAGAAGAGGACAAGACTGGCATGTACCGACATAATCTTTGACATTCTATCCTTCATGGCTGGTGGATGGTACTGGAGATCATGAAGAATGCACCAACTTGAAACAATCTGTTGGCAACAACTGCTTTTTGTGTCATTTGAGATTTTTAAGGGCCTCAGATATAGATAGGAGCATAACAGAGGTCAGTTGACAAATAACCTTGAAGCTACTATTGATGTCTGTTGAGGCTGTTTTACTGGGATGTGGCTGCTGCCCATGCTACAGCTTCTTCGAACCACAGGTGAGAGCTGGGTAACAGGTAGATACCAGATGCTCTGGAGGAGCAGACCTGAAAAAGCCCTCTCATCAGAGTTGCTAGTCCTCATATACTGAAGTGGGAGATGTGAAAAAACTTGCCCAAAATGACAAAGTCAGTCTAAACCAGGTTGAGGGTAACAAACAGGCCTCAAATCCATCACTGAGTTAAGGAAATGTCTACCCCAAGCATATGAAGACTTCCTCCAGCGGAATGGATAGATGAGAACAATTTGTTCCAGTGACCATGAAGCAGACTCTTCTGGAGTGCTTAAAGCTTGGTCAAATATCAAAGACACTGCATCCCTGGCCATAGCCAGACACCTTGTCTTTTTTCTTGACACTGGACTTTGATGACTCTGGAAGAGAGAGTAAAACTGATGATTTTGTGCAACTCTGCCTCACTTAAATGCAATTCATGGCAAGCCAGGACAGTACCCTGTGATGTCATTGGTCTTCCTAGAAAAATTGGGTATAATCTCTCTTTTTTTTTTTTTGTAAATGGTATTTTATTTTTTTCAAATTACATATAAAGATAGTTTTCAAGGTTTATTTTTTATAAGATTATGAATTTCAAATTTTTTGTTCCTCCCTCCATCTCATTCCCCCCTCCACAAGATGGCAAGCAATCTGATATAGGTTATACACGTGCAGTCATGTAAATATGTTCCCACATTAGTCATATTGTGAAAGAAGAAACAGAACAAACGAGAAAATTCACAAAAGACAAAAAACAAAAAAAGTGAAAATAGTGTGCTTTGATCTACTTTCAGACTCTATGGTTCTTTCTCTGGAAGTTGGTAGCATTTTCCTTTATAAATCTTTTGTAATTGTCTTGAGTCATTGTATTACTGAGAAGAGCTAAGTTAATCATAGTTACTCATTGTATAATGTTACTGTTATTGTATATAATGTTCTCCTGCTTCTGCTCACTTCATTCAGCATTAGTTAGTGTAAGTCTTTCCAAGTTTTTCTGAAATCTACCTGCTTGTCACTTCTTAAAGCATAATCATATTCCATACAATAACTTGTTAAGCCATTCCCTGATTGATGGACATTTCCTCAATTTCTAGTTCTTGACCACCACAAAAAGAGCTGTTATAAATATTTTTGTATATGTGAGTCCTTTTCCCTTTTTTGTGATTTCTTTGGGATACAGACCTAGTAGTGGTGTTGCTGGATCAAAAGGTATGCACAGTTTAATTGCTATTTGGGCATAGTTCCACATTGTTCTCCAGAATGGTTGGATCCGTTCACAACTCCACCAATAATGCATTAGTGTTCCAATTTTCCCATATCTTTTCCAACATTTATCATTTTCCTGTTTTCTCATGTTGGATAATCTTTTTTTTTTTTTTTTGCTTTTTGGATGGCAATTGGGGTTAAGTGACTTGCCCAAGGTCACATGGCTAGTTTTTGTGTTGTGTCTGATGCCGGATTTGAACTTAGGTCCTCCTGATTCCAGGGCCAGTGCTCAATTCACTGCACCACTTAGCCACCCCAATGTTGGCTAATTTGATAGGTGTGATGTGGTACCTCAGAATTGTTTTGATATGCATTTCTCTAATAAATAGTGATTTAAAACATTTTTCATATGATTATAGATAGTTTTAATTTCTTTCTCTGAAAACTGCCTGTTCATATCCTTTCATCATTTATCAACTGGGGATAACTTGTATTATAAATTTGACTCAGTTCTCTATATATTTTATAAATGAGGCCTTTATCAGAGATACTGGTTGTAAAAATTATTTCTTGGCTTTTTTGCTTCCCTTCTAATTTTGGTTGCATTGGTTTTGTGCAAAACCTTTTCAATTTAATGTAATAAAAATTATCCATTTTGCATTTCATAATGTTATGTATCTCTTGTTTGGTCATAAATTCTTCTGTTCTCCATAAATCTGACAGGTAAACTATTCCTTGATATATAAAATTATTCCTTTATAAATATATACACACACACACACACACACACACACACACACACACACATATGCCCACTTTTTGCCATGATATTTTCCAGTTTTCCCAGCAGTTTTTGTCACATAGTGAGTTCTTATCCCAGATGCCGGAGTCTTTGAGTTTATCAAATAGTAGATTACCATAATCATTTACTACTGTGTTTTGTGTACTCATCAGTTCTCTCTCTGGAGATGGAGAGCGTTTTTCATCATGGGTCTTTAAGAATAGTTTTGGAGCATTGTCTTGATGAAAGTACCTAAGTTTTTCATAGTTGATCATTGTCGCAATATTGCTGTTACTGTGTACAATGGTCTCTTGGTTCTGCTTGCTTCACTTTGTATCAGTTCATAATAGGATTTCCCAGCTTTTGTGCTTCTCATTATGTGAGATAATGTTCCCCTTTTACTCCCCTTTTCTTCTCTAGTCTATACTTTTTTTTCCTTTCTTATCTTTTCTTCTTTTAAAATGATTAAAACATAAGAAAAACCACTCCTACATGCTCCATTTTATTTGATTCCTAGTAGGACCCTTGCTGACATCATGTTTTTTTGAGGATGCTTGTATCACTCTTCCATTAAAATCTAAACATTTCATCCTTATGAAGTTTTTTTTTCTGGTTGTTTATTTTATTTACCTTTTCTATATTTTTCTTTACTCTGGTGTTTGTATTTAAAGTTTCTGCTTAGCTCTGTTCTTTTCACTAGGAATGTTTGAAGTCCTCTATTTTATTAAAAATACATTTTTCTCCACTAGAATTATACTCATTTTTAAAAAATTATAATTTATTTTTAGTTTTCAACATTCATTTCAAGATTTTTGAGTTCTAATTTTCTCCCTATCTCTTCCCACCCTCCTCCCCAAGATGGCAAGCATACTGAATTTCCCTTTCCCCAATCTGCCCTCTCTTATATCCCCATTCCCCCCATTACTTTATTTTAGAGCAAGATGAATTTCCACACCCCATTGCCTGTATATCTTATTTCCTGGTTGCATGTAAAAACAATTTTTAAACATTTGTTTTTTTAATTTTATTTTTAGTTTTAAACTTTCATTTCCACAAGATTTTGAGTTACAAATTTTCTCCCTTTCTTTCCCCTACCCCCACCCCAAGATAGCAAGCCTACTTAATACCCCTTCCCCTAATCTGTTCTCTCTTATATCCTCTCCTATTTCCCCTCTACCTTTCTAGTAGGACAAGATGGATTTCTATACCCCAGTGTCTATATATCTTATATCCCAGTTGCATGTATAAAACAATTTTTTTAAACATTTGTTTTTAAAACTTTGAATTCAAGATTCTCTCCCTTCTCTGCTCTGCACCCATTCCCACTGGGAAGATAAGCAATTCAATATAGGTTATACATATGTCATTATGCAAAACATTTCCATGGTAGTTATATTGTGAAAGACTATATTTCCCTCCATCCTATCCTGTCCCTCATTTATTCTATTTTCTTCTTTGACCCTATCCCTTTTCAAAAGTGTTTGCTTTTAACTACCCTTTCCCCTCATCTGCCCTCCCTTCTATCATCCCCCATCTTATCCTATCTGATAAGATAGGCAATTGAGTGTGTATGTTATTCCCTCCTTAAGCCAAATCCAATGAGAGTAAGTTAGACTTATTCCCTTTCACCTTCCTGCTCTTCTCCTCCATTGTAACAGCTTTCTCCTGCCTCCTTTATGTGAGATAATCCACCCCATTCTATCTCTCCCCCTCTCCTTCTCCCAATATATTCTTCTCTCACTTCTTAATTTTATTTTTTAGATATCATCCCTTCACATTCATCTCACCCTGTGCCCTCTGTCTCTGTATACATGTTACTACTTATACACACACATATATACATAGATATATATAGAGAGACATATACACTTACCTATACGTACATACATACATACACACACACATACATATCAACTATCCTCATGGTGAGAAAAGTCTTAATGAGTAACAAATATCGTCTTTCCATGTGGGAATGTAAATAGTTCAACTTTAATAAGATCCTTTTGATTTCTCTATTCTGTTTACCTTTTCATGCTTCTCTTGATTCTCATATTTGAAAGTCAGATTTTCTGTTCAACTCTGGTCATTTCATCAAGAATGCTTGAACTTAGCAGTCAATGACTATAGTAATCTACTGTGTGATAAGCCCAAAGACCCCAGTTTTGGGGATAAGAACTCACTATTTGACAAAAACTGCTGGGAAAACTGGAATATAGTGTAATGGTAATTAATTTGAATTTGAAGACCCCATTGTGTTGGCAAAGGTAGCAGGTACTTAGCACTTAGTACCTGATCAAGCCTCTGATGGGGAAAAGAAGGTACAAACTCCTGTCTCCTGTTGCTGACATAACAAGAAGGGGTTGGCTGTAAAAGGAAGCTAATGCTGTGTGTATATAAGGAAAAGCCCCCAGAGAGGAAGAGTCGGAATTTCTTGAGACCAGCATCTGGAGGCAGAGCAGTTACAAAAGAGAAATGAGAATTGAGAAATGAGTCAGAATTTCCTGAGAACTTGTGGTGGCAGAGCTTCTTCTGAAGAGGAGCCCAAGAAGCTGAAGAGGAGCCCAAGAAACCACCTTCCCGTGTTCCCCTCCCCCCATCACCCCAGGCTGGATAAGGTGATTCTGATTTTTTGAACAAGCTGCAGAAGACTGAGGAAGCATGACCAGGATGCTAAGACTTTGTCGTTTGTGGCTTGATTGAGCCTTGAATTCCTGGGAACATAAATTATGAAGGATTTGAGATGGACTGGACACTGTGAGCTCCAATATAAAGCAGGAACTGCCCAGAGAACTGGATAAGGACCTGGAAACTGTCTGCCTCTGAATCCAGGTGACTGTTTGGTGGATTCAGGTAGGAGCTGGGACCATGGAAGGAGATCCATGGAATCTGAGAGACCACTCCGAGTCAAGCTGAAAGACTTTACTTGGATACCGTATACTGATGGAGGAATTGTAAATTTACTAGTGACCGAGGGGTAGAGGGTCTGTGTATTTTCCAATGATTGTATTTAGTGATTAATAATACTTAGTAATTGATTGCTGAACAAGTGACTGATTGAGTTAACTTGGTGTGCCTCATGAGTGAGACTTTGACTGTTGTACTTTGAGATGACTGAATGACTGAATAAGGAGGCAAACCTCCATAGGGATGATTGTTCTTTGTTCAAAACTTTGTGGCCATTATGGCAGAAACTATGTGGCCGTTTTAATGATAAGCTGTTGTGAACACTATATTGTGATTTTCTGTTATAAGTTGTAATATTGTGAATGTTGTACCTTGATTTTCTGTGAATGTTTTGCTCTGATTTGTTATGGAATAGAGTGTTTGCTATACTGTGTATTCAGGACCTTAAAAGCTGTTCACAGTAGCATTCTTCTGGAAAGCTGCTCATGCATGGCATTACATAGTGTATGACAGAAATTGGGCATAGACCAATATCTAACACCATATGCCAAAATAAAGTAAAAATGAGTGCATGATGTAGGTATAAAGGCTGATAGTGTAAGCAGTCTAGGAGAGCAAGGAATAGTTACCTGTCAGATCTATGAAGAAAGGAAGATTCTACAACCAAACAAGAGTTAGAGAGCATTATAAAATGCAAAATGAATAATTTTGATTACACTAAATTGAAAAGTTTCTGTACAAATAAAGACAATGTAACCAAAATTAAGAGGGAAGTAGGAAATTGGGAAAGAATTTTTACAACCAGTGTCTCTGATAAAAAGGCCTCATTTCTAAAATATACAGAGAATTGAGTCAAATCTATGAGAATATAAGTCATTCCCCAATTGATAAATGGTCAAAGGATATGAACAGGCAGTTCTCAGAAGATGAAATTAAAGATATCTATAAGCATATGAAAAAATTATCTAAATCAATATTGATTAGAGAAATGCAAATCAAAACAGCTCAGAGGTACTAAATCTCAGCCAGATTGGCTAAGATGACAAAACAGGAAAATGATAAATGCTGGAAAGGATGTGGAAAAAGTGGAACACTAATGCATTGTTGGTGGAGTTGTGAACTGATACAACCATTCTGGAGAGCAATTTGGAACAATTCCCAAAGGGATATAAATAACTGCATACCTTTTGACCCAGCAGCACTACTTCTAGGATTGTATTCCAAAGAGATCAGAGAAGTGGGAGGAGGACCCATATGTAAAAAAAAATATTTATAGCAGCTCTTTTTGTGATGGTGAAGAACTGGAAATCAAGGGGTTGCCCATCAATTGTGGAATGGCTGAACAAGTTGTGCTATATGAATGTAATGGAATATTATTGTGCTATAAGAAATGAGGAACAGATGGACTTCATAATAACCTGGAGAGACTTATATAAAATGATGCTGAGTGAGAAGAGCAGAACCAGGAAAAATCTGTATACAGTTACAGGCACAATGTATGTGTGATGACTAACTCCCATAGACTGGGCTCCTCTCAGCAATGTAAGTTCATAAGACAACTCCAAAAGACTCATGATGGAAAGAGATATCCACATCCAGAGAAAGAGCTGTGGAGTCTGAATACAGATTGAAGCAAACTACTTGCTCTCTTTCTTTTTCTTGTTTTGTTTTGTTTCCTCTTTCCCACTGATCATTCCATTGGTTATAATCCTTCTTTACAATCTGACTAGTGTTTAATGTGAAGGTATTTGTAGATTCTATATTTGATTGCATGCTCTTAAGGGTGAGAGGAGGAAAGGGAGGAGGAGAAAATTTGAAACTCAAGGAACTGTGGAACTGAATGTTGTAAACTAAATGTAAATAAACTAATTTTTAAAAAAAAATGCTTGAAAGTCCTCCATTTCATTGAATATCTATATTTTCCCCTGAAGTGTTATGCTCAGTTTTGCTGGATAGGTGATTCTTGGTTTTAATCCTAGCTCTTTTGACCTCTGGAATATCATATTCCAAGTCCTTCAATTCCTTAATGTAGAAGCTGCTAGATCTTATGTTATCTTGATTGTGTTTGCACAATACTTGAATTGTTTATTCCTGACTGCTTGAAATATTTTCTCCTTGACCTGGGAACTCTGGAATTTGGCTATAATATTCTTATGCATTTTCTTTTTGGGATCTTTTCCAAGAGGCAATTGGTAAATTCTTTCTACTTCTGTTTTGCCCTCTGGTTCTAGAATATCAGGGCAGTTTTCCTTGATAATTTCTTTAAAAATGATGTCTAGGCTATTTTTTTTGATCATGGCTTTCAGGTAGTCCAATAAATTTTAAATTATCTCTCCTTTTTTCCAGGTCAGTAGTTTTTTCCAATGAGGCAATTCACATTGCCTTCTATTTTTTCATTCATTTGGATCATTTTATAGTATCTTGATTTCTCATAAAGTCATTAGCTTCCATTTGCTCCAATCTAATTTTGAAGGAATGATTTTATTCAGTGAGTTTTTAATATTCCTTTTCCATCTGGCCAATTTTGCTTTTTAAGGCATTCTTCTCCTCATTTGGTTTTTTGGACCTTTTTTGTCATTTGAGTTAGACTCTTTTTAAGGTGTTATTTTCTTTAGCATTTTTTGGGGTCTTCTTTAGCAGGCTGTTGACTTATTTTTCATTATTTTCCTGCATCATTCTCATTTCTCTTCCCAATTTTTCTTCTACTTCTCTTACTTGATTTTCAAAATCCTTATTTAGCTCCTCCATGGCCTGTGACCAATTAATATTTTTCTTGGAGGTTTTTGATGCAAGAGTTTTGACTTTGTTGTCTTCTTTTGGTTTTATGTTTTGATCATTTTTTCACCAAAAAACGATTCTAAAGTTTGATTTCACTCCCTCTGTTTGCTCATCCAGCCAATTACATTACTTTTTTTTTTCACTTAGGTATTTCATTAAGCTTAAATCTTCGTGATTGAGTAGGTTTGCACAGGAGAAAGTCAGTGGCCCTGCAGGTGAGGTCCTTCAGATTTCATAGTGTATCACTGGCTCTGGCTCTACGTTGGGATCACCTCCACATTCCAGGTACAGGTTGTTATAAGGATATTGCTTCAGACCCACAGGCTGATATGAGGGGTACACCTCTCCTAACCAGAACATGAATATCATGAAGCCGAGGAAGCCAAAGAAATGTTTACACATGGTGTTCCAAGAAACAGGTGTGGGGGACGTATCCACATGATTTCGAGTGTACATATCAAAGTCAAAGTGCATCGGTTCACCCCAATTTAGCCTCAGTTCTGAATGGTCCCAGTCATACCATGGGTCTCGTTCATGCTGAGAGTGGTCCGGAAGCTTGGGATAGTCACCATACCCGAAGCCGTCGTCCGGGTAGGGCTCGTAGTCTTCCACCCGCATATTGTACTTCTTGGTGGCGGCGGTGCGCTCCTCTGGCGTGCGGGGGTACGGTCCCGGGAGCATGTCCTTGGTGAGGCCCGAGGCTGCCTGGACCCCTAGAGGGGTCACCCACCGAACCGCTGTCCCCAGGCATTGGATTCCCCGGGACACAGCCATGGAGGCCACCATCTTAACCTTCTTCAGGATACCCAATTACATCACTTTTGATCTCTTTGCCATGATAGAACTCCAGAGTGGAGAGTCCTGTGTCTCAAATTTCTGGGATTTTGTGCAGCTGTTGTCAGAGCTACTTCTAGGCACCTGCCTCAGAACTGTGCGAGGATACCCTCTCCACAGCCTCAACAAGCTCCGCCACACTAGTGCTCCTTACCCTAGGACTGCCACCCAAGACTGCAACCCAGATCCAAGGAGGGCAAAGCAAGAAAATCCTGCCTCAGTGGCAGCAAAAAGATTCCAGCAATTGCCCTCTTGTTGGCCACTTGGTCCTCCCACAATTTGTGGGCCTAGAATTTTGGAAGCAGCCACCATCACCTCCACCTCCCCAGGGACAAGGGCTGGACCCAGCTCTTCTCTCACCCAGTTCCAACAGAGTTCTCCCATTGACCTTTTACTTTCTCTTTGTTGTATATGGGTTGAGAAGTCTGGAAACTGCCACCGCTGTCAGTGATTTACTCCCCTGAAGTCTGTTCTGGCCAATCTGTACTGTAGATCTGGGGTTGGCATGGCCCATTTGGGACTATGCTCCACTCCAAGCCCAGTGTAATAGAGCCTCCTGTTGTTCTGCCAGGCTGCCTTCAGCAAGAAATTGGGTTCTCTCTGTCACTTTGTGGGTTCTGTAGCACTCAAATTTGTTTAGAGTCATTTTTTACAGGTATTGGAGGTGTTTGGAGCAGGCGCTCAAGCAAGTTCCTGCTTTTACTCTGTCATCTTGGCTCTGCCCATTAAATTATACTAATTTTTGCTCAGTAAGTTATTCTTGGTTGTAAGCATTTTTTTTTTTTGCTTTTTGGAGTATTGTATCCCATGCTCTCTGTTTCTATACAGCAGTAGCTGTTAACTTTTGTGTGATTTTGACTGTGGATTTTTGGTACTTAAACTCTTTCTTTCTAGTAGCTGCAATATTTTTTATTTAATGTGGAAATACTGAATTTGGTCTATGGTACTCCTTGGATTTTTCATTTCAGGATTTCTTTAAGATGTAATCAATAGATTCTCATTTTTATTTTTTACTTTGCCCTGTTTGTGAAAGATCTGGGTAGTTTTTTTTTCATGATTTCTTGAAGTATGACATCCAGGTTCTTTTTTTTTGTAGCCATTGATTCTTAAATGTCACTTCTCCATCTATTTCCCAGATCAGTAGTTTTCAAAATGAGACACCTTACATTTTCATCTATTTTTTCAGTATTTTGATTTTGTTTTCATATCTCTTGTCTCATAGAGTCATTAACTCCTAGTTGATCCATTCTGATTTTCAGGGAGTATATTACTTGGGTATGGTTTTGTTCTTTTTATTCTAAGCTATTAATTCTCTTTCTAAGTTTATAGACTTAGTTCTGTAACTAAATTCCTTTTCTAAATTTTTCCTCTATTGCTTTCAGTTCATTTGCAATTCTATTAAAAGCTCAGTTTTTTAAGTCTTGCATCATTTCTTCTAGGAATTCTAATGGATTTTATGTGCAAAATACATTTTCTTTGAGACTTTGCTTGCCAGTGTTTCAGAGTTTGTGTCTTGGGCATCCATGACTTCATGACTTCACAGTTCTTTTTTGTTGTGGTGGTTGTTTTTTCATTCTTCTGGCAATCTGCTCTGGGCAACCTTGCCAGGAGCTCTTTTAGCTGATCCTGGCACTTTTGGGAGGACTCCCTTCTATTGCTTTCTCAGGTGTGGGACTAAAGTAAAATTTGGCATTCGGAGTTCTGGGTTCTGAGTCAGTGCTCCAGATTCTAAGCTGCCAGCCTGGGGATGAGTCCAAGATCACCTCTGGTCATCCCTTTGCTACATGCCAAGCTTCAAACTCTATGCTCTTAGTTCAATCTTTTGGACACTCTAGAAGACCCCTAACCATTGGTTTAGGCCTGGGGCTAAAACTGCAATTAATTGTGAGTATTACCACCCTGCTGTCCTAGCTCTGAGCACCAAGTCTATTCTCCAGAGCAGAGCTGCTTGACTAGGCCAGGGACTGAGTCTGAGATTAGTTCTAGGAGTACTTGCATTGCAGGCTGCACTAAGAAACTATTTTCTCTTAGTTTGGCCTGGGGATGAATCTGTGATTAGCTCTAGGCATCTGTGGGCTGTTGGCTTCACTCAGAAATTTGAAGACTGTATCTGTGCTCTGGAGTCTTGAGCTATTACCCTAGTGGTCAGAGGAAAACCAGTCCAAAACTGGCTCTGGGCTGGTCTAACTCAGACCTCAAAGCACCCTCCAACAGTATTTGCTGTTGGCTTGGGCCCTAAGCTGCGTACATAATCAGGTATGGGAATCCCCATGATGCTGCTGTATCTTATAACTCTGGGTGCTAAGTCTGTGATTCCACCTACCCCTGTTATACAGATCATCCACATGTCACTTGATGTTGAGCTGGAAAGATAATAGTTTCTCCTTTGATTTCCCCTTCATTATTTGGTCCAGCATTTTTCTTAAATCATTATTGGAGTAGTTGTGGAGAAAGCTGAGCTGCATTCTTGTGTGTACCCTTTCCTGTTATTCCTGTTGAAGTTATACCTCTGTATGTTTGGGACAGAGGGATAAAAATGGAGAAAGTAATAGTTTTTTTTGTGTATGTTTACGTTTTACTTTCATTTGAACTAATGTGTTTTTTGGTTGGCCTGGCAAAAAAAAAAAGATAGACATTATAGAGGGACTCACAAACTGTGGTTTTGAGAAGAGGATAGCTAAAAACATACCTTGAATGTAGGATGGCCTTTTTGTCTGAGGGGCAATTTGAGAGTTGCATTTATATAGGTCATTTGTGTGTCTAGATAAGTAAATACCCAAACATTTGGTACAATTTGATGTTGGTGTCTACTGTATTTCTATTTTTACTCCTTAATTATATTGCTGATATATTTTTAAATGCAGATACATTTTATGAATTTATTTTATATGTATTATCTTGCTAAAGACCTTTGTCATTTTAACTAAATTTTTGTGAAGTCTCATGAATATTCTAAATGTATATTTAGATATTTCAGTAATGTCTGACTCTTCATGATCCTTTTTTTCTGTGTGTGTGTGCGTGTTTCTTGGTAATGATACTGGAGAGGTTTGCCATTTCCTTCTCTAGCTCATTTTACAGGTGAGGAAACTGAGGCAAATAAGATTAAGTTATTTGCCCAGAGTCACACAGCTAGTGTCTAAGGACAGATTTTAACTCAGGTCTTCCTGATTTCAGGTCCAGCATTCTATCTACTATGCCAATTTGCTGTTCCTTTCTAAATGTAGTGACATAAACTTATTTAAAACTGAAATGGGTCTCTGATAGATAAGAAAATGTAGACCTGAAGAGATTAGGTGAATTTTCCAAGGTGGTTCATGTAATAAATGACAGAGCTGAGATTTAAATCCCTATTATCTGACTGTAAAGTTATAACCTTTCTAACACTGTATCACGTCATTTTGAAATAAAACTCACTTCACCAATTCATTGCTGATACTTATTCCCTTAATTTCTTTTTCATTTCTTAGTGCTATACATCATCTCAGTAGAAAGGAAGCTATTTGTGGAAAGGACTATTTCCTGTTTCCTTTTTATATTCCTAGTGCCCAGCACAATGCCTTACACATGGTAGATGCTTAATATATGATTGTTTAATTGTTAATGAATTGAAAGCTAACATTCCTAAAGCTATGTCAACTAATAGTAATTACAACAAGCAACTCTTACTTTATTTTTAAAATATATTTTTTCTTTCATTAAATTTTTCCCAATCACATTTAAAAAACAAATTTAATATGCATTTTTAAAATTTTGAGTTCTAAATTCTCCACCTCCATTCTGTCCCTCCGCTATCCCTTAAGAAGGTAAGGAATATATCAATTAGTCATGCAAAAAATTTTTCCATATTATCCATGTTGCAAAAGAAAACACACACACAGTTCTTGGAGCCAAGATGGCAGAGGAAGCAACAAGTTTCTCTCATTCTCCCTTACTGACCTCAATAAGGCTAAACTGTTTACATATTTACATGGGAAGATGATATTTGTAACTCTCGAGAACTGTATCTTTATTATTACATTTAGAAGGGGATATTCATAGATACAGAGTTGACTTTGATGGGATGATAAAAAATTTATTAAGTGCTAAAAAAAAAGATTATATTGGGAGAAGAGGAAAGAAAAGGCAGAAAAGGGTAAATTATATCACATGAAATGGTGCAAAGACCTATTACAATAGAGGGAAAGAAGGAAGGGATGCTAGTATTGTTTGAACCTTATTCTCATCAGACTTGGCTCAAAGAGTTAATATCATGCACAACTAGGTATAGAAATCTATCTTACCCTATGGGAAGTAGGAGGGGAAAAGGGGAAAGGAAGGGAGAGGATTAATAGAAGAGAGGGCAAATTGAAGGAGGCAGTGGTCAGAAGCAAAACACAGTGAGGAGGAAAAGGGAGAAAGAGAGAGAAAAACATAAATGGGATAAAATAGGATGGAAAGAAAGACACAATTAGTAATCATAACTATAAATGTGAATGCGACAAACTCTCCCTAAAACAGAAGTGGATAGAAGAGTAGATTAAAAACCATAATTCTACAGTACATTGTTTACAAGAAACACATTTGAAGCAGAGAGAGATACATACAGAGTAAAGGTAAAAGGATGGAGCAGACTATATTATGATTCAACTGAAGCGAAAAAAAAATCTCCAAACCCTATAGGGGTAGTAATCCTGATCCCGGCAAAAATAGATCTAATTAAAAGAGATAAGGAAGGGGGCAGCTAGGTGGCACAGTGAGTAGAGCACTGGCCCTGGAGTCAGGAGGACCTGAGTTCAAATCCGGCCTCAGACACTTGACACACTAACTAGCTGTGTGACTTTGGGCAAGTCACTTAACCCCAACAGCCCTCAAAAAAAAAAAGAAAAAGAAAAAGAAAAAAGAGATAAGGAAGGAAACTATATCCTGCTAAAAGGTACCATAAACAATGAAGTAATATCAATACTAAACATATATGCACCTAGTAGTATAGCATCCATATTCTTAGAGGAGAAGTTAAGTGAGTTACAGAGGAGAGGTTAAGTGAGTTACAGGAAGAAAGAGACACCAAAACTATACTAGTGGAGGAATTCAACCTCCCCCCTCTCAGAACTAGATAAATCTAACCACAAAATAAACAAGAAAGAAATTAAGGAAGTGAATAGAATCTTAGAAAAGTTAGATATGGTAGACCTCTGGAAAAAGTTGAATGGAGATAGAAAGGAATAAATCTTTTTCTCAGCAGTACATGGCACTTACACAAAAACTGATCATGTACTAAGGCATAACAACCTTAGAATCCAATGCAGAAAGGCAGAAATATTAAATGCATCCTTTTCAGACCATGATGCAATAAAAATTACATGTAATAAAGGACCATGGAAAAATAGACTAAATATTCATTGGAAACCACATAATCTAATCCTAAAGAATGAGTAGGTCAAACAACAAATCTTAGAAATAATAATTTCATCCAAGAGAATGACAATAATGAGACAACATATCAAAACTTATGGAATGCAGCCAAAGCAGTACTTAGGGGAGAATTTTATATCTCTTAATGCTTACATGAATAAAATAGAGAAAGAGGAGAACAATAAATCAGGCATACAACCAAAAAAGCTAGAAAAAGAATAAATTTGAAATCTCCAATTAAATATCAAATTAGAAATTCTGGAAACCAAAAGAGAGATTAATAAAACTGAAATTAAGAAAACTATTGAACTAACAAATAAAACTAAGAGCTGGTTTTAGGGGAAAAATAGATAGATTTGGTTAATTTGATTTTAAAAGAGAGAGAAGAAAACCAAATTAACAATATCAAAAATGAAAAGGGTGGGGGGGCAGAGCCAAGATGGCGGCATAGAAGCAGCAAAGCACCACAGCTCCCACACAAACACGCTAAAAAACTCATAAAATGGGACGCTAAACAGATTTTCAAGCTCCAAAACTCTCCAAAAGACAGAAAGAACATCTGTTGCTACAGGCAGCACAGCAGGCGTGGCTCTTCGCAGCAGTCTGGGACCCGTGGCCGAAACCCTGGCTGGGTCAAGCCCTGGGGCAACGGGCGGGGAACCGCGGCTATAGGAGAGCAGATAGGCTGTACTGGAGGCACAATTACTACATCTATCAGGCCAGAAGAAAAAAAGGCTAAGAGAAAGGTCAGTGGATTTTGCTAACTTGGGAGGAGAAGAGCAGGTCTGGCCAAACTGCTCCCAGGGCAAAGAAGCAGCGGGAGGGGGCTGTAGCAGCAGGAATGGCTGAGAGCCACAGTGGCCTCCACTGGGCTGCTTCAGAGCCCTCGGCCTGCAGCAGCAGGGGGGCTGACAGGATCCATCAGGGCCAAGGGCTCTTGCGTTGAGTGGCCTGGATCTGGATCATTGTCTTGAGTAGTGGTCCTGGGGTGCGCTTTCAGTGAGTCGAGGCTGGGAGGTGGGGCTGCAGCACCCCACTAGGAGCCCCAGCAGCTGTGAGGGCCCCAGCAATTTGGGACAGAGCTTTCCCCCTCCAGGAAGCAGAGTTCCACAGAGCTAAAAACCAATTAATTAATAGACTGGCCAACATGAGAAAAAGGAAGCAAGCTAGGAACAGCAGTATACCTCTAGAATCCTTTTTTATGGACAAAAAAGACCAAAGCATGGAGCGGGAGGAAGACAGCTCAGTCAAAACTCCCTCACCAAATGCTTCCAAGACACTGTAAGAATTCCTACTAGCTATACATCAACTGAAAAATGACTTTGAAAACCAAATAAGAGAAGTGGAGGAAAAATTGGAGAGAGAAATGAGAATGATGCAAGAAAGTCACGAAAAGAGTGTCAACAACCCGACTGAAGAAAACAATACCTTAAAGATCAAATTGAATCAGATGTCAAAGGAGGCCCAGAAAGCCAATGATGAGAAGAATGCCCTAAAAAGTCGAATTTGCCAGATGGAGAAAGAGTCTCAAAAGCATTCTGAAGAGAATAATTCCTTCAGAATTAGAGTGGAGCAAGTGGAAGCTAATGACTTTATGAGAAACCAAGATACTATTAAACTGTTACCAAAAAACGAAAAAATAGAAAGCAGTGTGAAATATCTCCTTGAAAAAACCACTGATCTGGAAAATAGATCCAGGAGAGACA
>JAQQSW010001122.1:0-11910 GCA_028646575.1 Pseudocheirus occidentalis
AGGGCATGGGAGACCAAAAGTTGAATTTCAAATTCAGTTCCTGTCAAATGTTTCTCAAATAATTTGTTGCAAATATAAAAAAGCTCTGTGCAATTTTAAAAACTCATCTATCAGGTATGGTGGAATAACTGCAAGACATCTGTGCTCATATAATTCAAAGATTTTTCTGGTCATGATTTTCCCTGTTGACCCCAAATAATCAAAGAACTGGTATATGGATTCTATTTACTTCATAATTTAATTTATGGCTAGGGAGATCTTAGAAAACTACAACTTCAAAATTTCTGTTCAAGAATGTTGACTGTTATGTTCTTAAAGTCTTATGTAACAGACATACCCAAAGATTAGAACACAGGATCTTTTTTTTCTCCAGGACAGGTTTTTCCCCTGCTAAATAAAGGTTGAATAAATGATTCTCAGTATGAATTATGAATACCAGTGATGGCAGGCAATGTCACTTCTCATCAGCAAATTTCTGAGACCAGAATTATAATGCTACCTAGGAGTCATTATCCATACTTACATGCCAAAAAAATAACATTAGTTAGACAGAATATTAACACAGGTAATATTTTAACAAATCACAGATAATAAATTTCTGAATATGATCTAAATAGAAATTAAACTGGCAAAAGTCTACTTTCAATTGCCCTATGGTACGCTCAACAAATAACAACTATAGAAAGATGATAACCTCATCTAATCTACAAGAGGTTACAACATAATAAAAGTAAAAAATTCTTGTCTGCATTATTATTGATTTTATTATTTCCATGAATAAGTTCTCAACTTCTAGAGACTCATTTCCACACCTGCTTTATTTGCTGTAAGTTTTACTCATTCAACATAATGCAGACCTACTAGTACTACTGGATACTGGATAGTTATATCACTATCTGGCTCTAAGCATAAATATTGTTTAAATTAGCAATCTAAAGGCCAGGAATATGGGGAAAAAAATAAAGTCTGACTAGTTCTAATTATATGATGTGAACACTGAGAAAACCATAATTCTTTATTTTATCATTACTGATTTCCATAATTTACACTGAGAATTTAGTATAATCAATAACAAAAACGTTAAAACCCCCAAGTAACACCCAACAGCAGACATGCATTTTTAGAGCACTCCAAAAAGCAATTACCATTGTAATCCCTTCTTTTCCAAAAACTTCTACCAACACACACTTAATAGCTCCTTTCTAAAAAAAAAAAATGGGGGTGGTTAGGTGGCATCAGGCCTAGAGTCAGGAGAACATGGAATCAAATCTGGCCTCAGATGCTTAACACACTTACTAGCCATGTGACTTTGGGCAAGTCGCTTAACCGCAGCTGCCCTCCAAAAGAGAAAAAAAAAGTAAGAGATTTGCTCAGCAGCAAATGTATGCAATAAAAAGTCAAAGCTCAGAACTTGGTTCAAGTTCAGTTGTATTCCAAAGACTAGTGTTCTCTAAAGTAGCAGATACTTTGTAAAAAATTTGGTGTGTCCCACTATCCCAAAACCTTTGTTTAGAAGATTGTGCTTCATGAATTAAATATATTATTACCTACTATACACTTCCATTTTTCAAAGTAATTAGGGCATGGGTATCCCTGGCATTCCACCGAGCAGAGTCTGAAAATCGCTTACACTAAACTTGAAATCCAACCGAAATCCAACTGAACAATCTACTGGGCTATACTGTTATTTAAAAATTTTGACTACTTGTTCTGTTCACTCCTGATTCCCATCCCCACCACTTTGATGATTTTCACCATTCTAGCAGAATGAAAATCTGTTATTTTCTGTAATAAAGAAACCTATTTAGCCTCAGCTTTGGGATCAACCTTGCCTGCCTAGTGGGTAGGCAGAGACAGAATAGAAAAGAACACAATTTTAAAAGGAACTTATAAAGGCCATTTTCCCATCTACTGCAGGAATCCTTTCAGGTACCATCTCTGAATTGCTGTTGATCCAGCCTCCGCCTGAACATATCCAATGACTGGAAACACCCCACACTTCAGGAGGTAGTCCCTTCCTGAGCTGGACAATTTTAACTAACTTTGTATCAACTTCTTCTTTATATCAGTATGTGAAGGTTTAACCTAGTTCCAATTCTGAACTCTGTAGCAATAATCAAATCCCAATTTAAAATTATCCTGGGGGATGGGGGTAGAGGCGTCAAAATGTAAAAGATGTAAAAAGACTTTTCCAATCTTTTGTTAGGAACCTTTTAGTATTTTCTAATTATTCTTTTGACTAATAAAGCATTTTGGTGGCGAGAATGAGGCTACCAAACAAGTATACAACTTTGCACACTTCTAAGTACCAATAATAAAATGGAGTATTTGTGCTGAGTAAGCATGTATTTGTAAAATGGCTTTCAAAAATAAGGAATATATAAACTCATATACATAGCAGGTTCAGGAGAGGATGATCAAATAGATTCCATTTCAGATGTTCTAGGGAAACAGTTTAAATATATTTTAAAGGGATCTGTATTAAATGAATCTTCAGTATGGTCAAAGGTCATACATTTTTTAAAAACCATGATAAAGCTCTAGTGGCAAAGGGAAAAAAATGACTTTCTATAAAAAAATGTTTTCTATAAAAACTTTTCCAACAGCCCAAACAAGAAAAAAGAGTAGGTATACCTTGCATAAAAAGTAGGTCTTTTTCAGAATGGAGACTTTTATACCAGTCTATACCAACTATTTGAAATGCTAGGTGTAGAGGAGGTGTATAGGGGAAGGAAAGGAATGATGGGAGATAATAAATGGAAAAAAATTCTAGATAAAGGCAGAAAGATCACCCACAATTAAATATGTGTCAAGAGACCAAGAAATATTTTGGGAAACAGCTAGGAAATACTGCCTTTCTAGGCACACACAAGGGGGAAAAGTCATTAAATCTGTTTCTAATATTTCTGGTTGACTAAATGCCAACCCACAATGTACTTTTTTACAAGATGACGAGTTGCCTCAACTCCTGTGTTGTAAATCACAGAAAATAGGGGACATATATTATGAAACCTGATCATTAAAAGCACAGTATAATCAGGAGCTTAAGAGACCATAAACGTGAAAATTAATGAGTACCCAATAGTTCTATCATATGTGTCAAATATTACAAGTATAAGATAACACTAGTTTTGTTTACGATTGTCATAGCCTGTATTAATTTATATGATTAAGGCCAAACTCCCAAACTGAAGATAAAAGTATGGGTGTAGTTTAAGAGAGCTGAGTAAGAAATCCTTGTGGAAATCTTAAATAAAGAAGCTGGAGTAAAATAACAATATTTTGCCAATCTAAAAAGAAAAAGATCCCTGAAAACAGCTGAATAAAGGAGATTGAAATAATGTACTGTTTCACTCAAAAATAATGGGTCAGCAAAAAGAACAACAAAAAAACTCTCCTTCTACTCTGCCTGTTGGCAACATCATGTGAGATGCCCAAGATAAATCATCTTTAGCTCCTTCAGATCAGCCAGCACAGAGCTGACTGTGCTCAAATACCAATATTTTTGGTTTACTGGTACTTGTCAGGTGACTTTCTACTTTACTCTTATATACCTTAGATCAATAAATATAAATGCTTTCGCCTGAAATGAGAAAAGTACTGTCTTGAAAGAAAAATACTTTCAAATATACAAAAAATATTCTGGATTCAAAATAAGACAAAGAAAACATAATAAAAATGTGTTTAATGGATAGAATACTGGCATTAAACATAACTAGATAATTAAAACTAGCTGTTTCACTAATTTTTAAAATACTTTTAAATAAATTGTTTATTGAATTTCCAACATTGGACATTCCATGAAAGAGAACATTAAATACAATTATCCTTTAAACAAGTAGTAAAATGAACAAATCACAACTTGTGGAATTACTCTGCATATTTAATGACAGATCATTTATATTTGCTTCTCAAGAAAAAAAATTTAACAGATTTCTCTAGGCTACAGTACGAAAATAAACACAAGGTTAAGACTCTCAAAGAAAGCAATAAACTAGAGACAGACACATTCATAAAGTTGTGAACACATTACAAAATTCTGATAATCTTTACCATCTAAATATACAAGGCTTAGGTTCACAACATGCCAAGAAGGCACAAAATTGCACAGTAACTATAAATCATCACAGGGTAACAATTTCTGTCTCTAGTATTGAAACATTAAGATAAAAACTGAATTAGTAGTAGGATCAAGTTTCTTAGCTATGGTTTTTCCAGTACTAAGCTGAGCCAATGTTAATTTGTGCCCCCCAACACACACACAAAAAATCTTCAACACAAAAATAATTTTTTAAATCTCGTATCAGGCACTAATACTTTCAGTGCTTACCTGAAGCCAATAAAAAAAAAAACTTCAAATGGAGCAAAAGTTCAAAAACTGATGACAAGGAAGAGATTAAAAAACAAAAACAAAAATCCAAGCCATTGGTATTATTTATTACACAAAGCATGCATCAACCTGTATATTTGAGGATATTTTATTTCTCCCCTGCCTGGTTTTTCAATTTAGACCTGAATTTCAAAGGGTTAAATCAATTATCAACAAAAAAAAAAGCGGTAATTTTAAATTAAATAAAACCTTCAACCTCAATTCTGCATATCTAACAATTCAGAAATAATAGCCTGCTTAATGTTCTAGAATGGCATACATTCAAAAAATCTTAACTGCTACTTTTCACCTAGAATAATTAGTAAGTAATTATATATTGAACTGCAGGTCTTCTAGAGTCATTCGAAGGTATTCTTCAAGTTGGCAAGAGTTAGTTCCATTTCAATGGCGAATCAATTTCATAAATGGAATGCATAATATTCACCAACATTTCAAACTCTTATTGTTTATTTCCTCAGAGGTAGCTCACAATTTTTTAAAGATGGTGAAGAATTCTGTCTTCTTATGCTTTAGAATTTTATCCATAACGTAGCTTTAGTTATTGAGATGGTTTTCCATGTTGCTGGCACAGGAACTAGTAAATACTTTCTCCAGGGTACATATTTGACTACCTCAGTCCTTTTTTACACTCTCTCCCACCTACAAGATAACCAATGCTGTGCAAAATGGACTGAAATTATTAAACCTTCCTGAGTATTAAAAAGTAAAATATTTAGATTAAAGCTTCAAAAGAAATGCCTTTGGTCTCTTGTCTTTCCATTGAGAGTCCTTTCACTTCGAAAATACTGAAAAAAAAGTCTCCAAAATTCACAATTAAATTTGGAAGCAGGCTAGACAGCAAAAAAACCACCACATCTAAAATATATCTCAACTGTTCAAAGCAGTAACTGCCAGCTAATATTTTTGAATGTTTGTAAATGGCCATCAAAAAGTTTTTTATTAAGACAAAACTTTATAAAAATAACCTTTATAAAACTAAACTGGTGAACAGGTATCTATTGTATTATTTAAGACTATATAACATGTATTTCACACAAAAAAAGCTACTTCAAGTTACAAACATCACCTAAAATAACAAAAATCATATTTTTACTGACTGCATGAAAGAAACTATTGTAAACTCACTCAGGTGGCATTTTAAATAATTATCAATTTTAACATTTGTAACAAGGCACTCAAATGCAGCTCTTTGTTAGTGACCACTTAAAACAACTGTAGTGGCCATCTGAAATTCTTAGTTACTTGCCTTATAGTACCAATCTTGAAACTTTTTACAGCATTCTTCACTGCAGAAATCTCTCACCACACCATCAAGCTCTTTAGTTGCTCCCTTTTTACAAAGCTGGGAACAATAGTTGCAAGTAACACATCTCAATCCTAAACGTCTTGCAAAATCTTGTTTATAAAGCAGCTTGCAGCCTGAAAGGGAAACCAACATTTAATACTGAAATAATCATTCCAGGTCATTTTCTTCACAAAAGAGAAAAAAAAGGTGGCAAGTCATCTATAGTACCCTCCCAAACACATGACAATATACTAGCTATACAAGTGGATTCAAATAATGTGCAAACTGCTAAATTTAAGACATCTGCAATCTAATGTGACGATAAGACTGAAAAAAAAATCAGACATACATATTAAGACACCATAAAATGATTAAACTGGAAGTCATACATAATTAGGTTGAGTCAAACAAGCCTTTAGGATTGTACAGAATCCTATTTGACGGCCATTCATAATTTTATCTTTTCCTATTCTCTGATGTATGACTACAAGCAAATCACTTTACTATCTCCTAAAGAAGTCTTTCCATTTCATACCTCTGAGTGTTTGGACCATTTCACAAAAATACCTATGCTATCACACAAACGTGAAGTATCTCCTTCCTAAGCTACAAAAATAATACATGCTCCTAACCCAGGGGTCTGTGAACTCATTTTTAAAAATTTTTCAGTAACTGTAATTGGTTTCCTTTGTAATCCTATGTATTATATTGTAGGCATTTAAAAATATTATCCTGAGAAAGGGTTCACGGATGTCAATCACATTGACAAAAGGGTCTATGACAACAAAAAAGGTTAAGAATCACTGCTATAGGAAGTTTTTACTTTTAGTTATCAATTTCTTCTGCTAGTTTAAATTTGTTTCTTATTTAACTTGGCTAGTATGTTTTTAATCAGTAACATTCTAAGCACTAGCCTCGGGTAAATATGAATTTTATTGACCTGTATATCATTCACAGTGCCTTGAACAACAGTCAACAAGAAATTATTTTCTGACAAATATAAATATTAAAGAAATCAGAAATGTACTATTTTTACCCAAAGGGACTATGCTACTTGATCAATTTTTATTGCAATCTGAAAGATTACACTTTAATCTTTCTTTCCAAGTAAAAAAACAATAATCAAACTGCATTTATCATTTCAAAGAACATTCCCAGAATTTATAATTTACCTTAATTTTATAATTTCCATAAAAAGATAGGTCAAATAACTATTTGCATTTTACAGACAAGAAACCTCTGATCCAAATCTATTAAACTATCTAAATAAGCAATGAGTGCAAAAAAAAAAAATTATTGATTCAATTGGTCTGCTTAAAAAAAAGTTTGGCATAACAATTACCCAAAAATTATTATGAAAGTTTACAGAAGTACTTACCTTCACTACAGAATGGCCTCTTAACTCCAGAAAAATTTACTGTTTCATGCAGGGTTTTCTCCTCTTGGCAGTATTCACAATATGTAACAATGCAATGCAACTTCTTATAGTCATCTGAACATGTTTTGCTGCAGAACTGATATACTTTGTTCTAAACACAATAAAGTGAGAATAAACTTAAATGCTAAGTAAACATAGCAACATTTAGCTAAAAGCTAGGGTCTAAAACACTTAAAAAAAAAAAAAAAGCCCTGACTCAATGCAGGCATATATATGGACCCATAAATTCCAGGCACCTAATTTACCTCACTTCCCTGTTAAATCAGGTATTGTTCTCCAAAATGCTCACTCCTGACCCTCCCACATTTGAACTAAAAATAGAAACAAACAAGCTAGAAATTTGGCTTTGCTAATAAAAATATGGAATATGAACAAAAGTTCACAATTACAAAGTAATGTAAGATTTATGAGTAGTCCCAATCCTGAGACATAGGTAATGCAAGAATTCAAAACGTCATTTACAGCTTCAAAACGGATTCACTAGTTCAATATAGCACAGCTACTTAAGTGTTGGAAATAAGAATGCAACAGAGATTCCTGTGTCCTGATTATGATTTTCATTTCTGTCATCTACCTCAAAAGCCTTAATTTCTTCTCTGTGAAGACCAGAATTATCAAGAAGGCATATATCCATTTTCCATCTGCATGCTATCATTTGAGGCACCAACTGCATTATGAAAACCCATCCTTGACTACCCACTTTTCAATATGCCCACTTTAAATCACTCTGTAGTTTACCTACCTGTTTACATGTTATATACTTCCCACCCCAGTGAAACCCAAATTACCTGAGTATAAATCACAGGTTTTTCTTTGTTTTGGCATTAACAGAACAGGCCTAGTGGAATTTTAGGAGTCCACATTAATTTCATAGGTATGGGGAACTCTTGGGGATGTGAAAGTAGTCCCACTACAGATACACGTCAGAATTTCCTCTGATGTATAGTTGCCAGGGAAACTGAAAATTTAAATAACTGGTCTATGTCTTTAGAAAGTCAGAAGATAAAAGAAAGAATTTAGAATTTAAAGTTCTAAAATAAAAGGTTAAAAAGATATATGTGTATGTATGTATGTAATAATTATCCTAATTATTATTTACATGCAGCTGGGAAATAATATATACAGGCACTGGGGTAGGGAGATCCATCTTGCCCTATCATAAAGTCAGAGGGGTGATGGAGGAGGACATAGGAGAAAGCAGATTGGTGGAGGCAGCACACAGTGGGATCACTATTTGGGATGGTGAGTAGGGGAAAAACAGGGAGAAAATTTGTAACTCAAAACCTCATGGAAACAAATGATGTAAACTAAAAATAATAAAATATTTAAAAAAAAAAAAAAAGCAAGAAGATAACAGAAACAGGATATAGACTCTGGCCTTCCTGACTAGGTTGACCCAGAATGGTCATCTTCTCTCAGGTTCAAATAACTAGGTATTAAATCAAACTGAAGACAATCATATCCTTTCCAAAACCAAAATTAAGGCCACTCAATGGTAGCATGGCTTCTAGCACTGAAACTGTAATAATGGAAATAGCTGAACTATAATAAGACAAAAGGATATATTGAATTAGTTCTGAAATACTGGGCAATGAATGACTAAGTACTCTTCTCCCAAAATGATAATAACCAACTGAAATGCAGCCTGACAGCTTTGTGAGAGTGGAAACTTGGAGAGAAATAAATTATACCCCCTTAATGGGAAGATAAGAGCTTAAAAAGAAAGAGAAGTACTTGAACTTGACCATTAAGGGACACTGGATGAAATAGACAGATTACCACAACAAACTAGGAAGAGCTATGTGCCAAACACACCTAAATATAGATTACAAATGCAAAAGCATACCAAGAGGGAACTACTATACCCTGACAACCTAAGAATTAAATCTTATACAACTTTAAATGCATTGAGACTCCATGGCTGTAAAAAAACCACCTAAGATATTTCAACCACTTAACTCCCTCCAGAAATTCACCTTCTCCTTCCCTCTGCTGAACATTGGTATACCACGACTAAACTATGCCTCCCATTAAAGTGATATTAAATCTTCTGCTAGACCAGACTCTTAGCCCCCAATGTAGAGCATTAAAACACCCATTTAACAAAGGCCTCGATTTTTTTGCTACCTCAACTCTTGACTCAAATTAGAAGCAATTAAAGTGGAACAACAGAAGAGAGATGCTGGATTTGGAATCCAGAAGACCAAGATGAAATTCCACCCTCGCTATGAAAATAGGCCAATTGAGCCTTAGTTTCCTAAACTGCAAAATGAGTTGATAAGTTTACTTGAGATGTTTTTCAACAACTTCTACTCTACAGAGCTCCATTCAGGACCAAATGAGAAACATATGTAAAGTACTTTGAAAACTGAGAAATGTCGGTAAAAAGCTAGCTATTATTCCGAAGCAACTGGACAGCACAATGGATAGAGTTCCAGGGCTGGAATCAGGAAGACCTGAATACAAATACAGCATCTGATACTAGTACTAGCTGTGTGAACCTTGTCCAAATCATTTAACCTGTCTGATTCAGTTCTCTCAATTATAAAATATGGATCATAACAGCACCCACCTCCCAGCGTTGCTGTGAAGAACAAGTGACATATTTTTACAAAAAGTTCTTAGCATAGTGGCTAACATATAATTAGCACCATATAAATGGTTATTTCTCTCCCTTGCCAAATTTTGACTGTTTCTTGCATCAAAGACATCAAATAAGTGTTTTTTACAATCAACCTGGAGTCCTGACTACAGAGTCAATAAATTTATCTTGGAGAACTCTTAGCTTCAAACATGTGCTTAATTTAAATAGGGGCTTTCATGATTTCCTAAAGGTTAAAAATCGAAAATACAAATAAATTTTTTGTATTAAAAGGAGCCTTAGAAAGATCATCTAAGGTCAATAGATTGATGATATGGCTGAGGAAAACAGTCAAGACCCAGAGAAGTGATTTGCCAAGAAAAATCACAGTTCTAGCTCAAAGACCGGATTTCAAATCTGGCCTCATACACTTAAAACAAAACTAGTTGTGTGACCTTAGGCAAGTCACCAATTGCCCTACCCTCCCCCTCCAAAAAAAGGAAGAAAAAAGGAGATAAGCCTAATTATTTGAAAGAATGGAAGACAACACATCTGGGTAAAAAAAAAAAAATATGCCGTAAAAGGCAATCATAATCAAAAAAAAAAATTCCCTAATTGAGATACATATTAATAACAGAATCAGAAATAGGAGATCATAGAAAAGGAAAAGAGAAAATGGAAAAGGAAGGAAGGCTGAAGAAATAGGGGCTACAGGACTGAAAGTAGACCTGACGAATTAGATACTTAATTAAACACAATTTTTTTTAAAAACCTTAGAATTACACATTTGGCAGAAGTTACAAATAAAAATTATTACTTATAAGAATAAGGAAGAAAAAAATATATAAATTTCTGGGGAAAGAATGTTCTTAAAACAACTAAAACTATTTCTTCCCCACAAAGTAGTCAATGTAAAAAAAATAAAGCTGTGTTACTGTGAAATGCGTACTATCTTTTGAGAAGTCACATTTACTCCACTGATCGAACTGTTTCACAACAGGGAAAAAAATTTAACATTTCAAATAATTATGTATTACTAAGCACTTACTTAATACTATGTGCCATATTATTGCACTAGAAAGACTATATAAATGTTGGCTATTCATTATCATTACTATGTTTAAAGAACTGTACTGACCTGATAATATTTACATAATTATTTAATAAAGTCAAATATCCAAGTAATTTTAACAAATAAAAACTGATGCCATTTACCCGAAAAATTACTCATTCTAAATAAGGCTAACCATAAAATAACAACAACTTACCTCCCATTCCAGTATCTCAGGTTTGGAACAAAAGGAATTTTTGCAGTAACTGCATTTCAACTGAATATCACTTGGTGCTGCAAACTGACCATTTGGTGATGACTGCATACTAAGAGCCTAAAATACAAATGTAATAAAAATAATTTATATTTCAATTAACTTAATGATTATTGAAATGATGGGAAATTTACATGCCATAAAAATATGAATGAGAAATTTATTTTTAAAAACCACTAATATATTGAAAAGAGAGAAGTTTTTGTGTATTTAAATTCAGAAACTATAATAAATTCATAGCTAAAGATACCTTAAGAAGACACTTCTAAATAGACATTCAGAAACTAAAATATAGAGCAGTTACATAATTTTCCTGAATTACCTGCATGAGGAGCAGCAGAGCTAGAACTAGAATCAAAGCCTGGACTTTTTTCATTACACCAATAAATCCATCTACCTCCCTTCCAATCAGGAAATGGTTCTTAAAGAAATTCATTTTAATTTTAAAAACTCTAAATGAATGAGTCAAATATAAATAATTTCATTTATGAACAATCATTCTTATCTCCAAACTAAAAATCTGAAAATACAAACCTAAGCCGGGCACAAGATCAGCATGCAGCTTGAGCCTAATTGACCAACACAAGTCTGTGACACCTCAACCATGAGCTCAACAAGCCATGAACTTTGGTTTTAGCTATATACAAAGAAATTAAGGGAAACAAATGCCAGTCCCAGGATGTATGTGTGTTTAGGATGTCAATCAAGTTGGGGAGTCAAATGCCATAGTAAAGTGTAATGGGAATCTGAAGCTCTTTCCTGCCCCTAGCTCCTCTGCTTAAGTGGCTTGGAGAATGTTCCCTGATTTGGTGGTCACGTGGAGCTCGTGGCAAGAGGCTTGGTTTTTGGGAATGGCCACACCTTGTTACTTTGTAAGTGAGTCAAGAGGGC
>JAQQSW010001122.1:12010-22107 GCA_028646575.1 Pseudocheirus occidentalis
CTTTGGGGCTCACTTTGAGAAGTGATTTGACCAGATGAGACTCTGGGAAGCCGTTGAGCCCCTCAGCTTCAAAAAACCCAGATGTTGATGCTTTCCTATGGATGTGATGGTCAGATGGTTGGAAGCCCATCTGCTGATCTGTTTCTTGGTCTGTTTGTAACTTGGATTTGTATTCTCTGGAGTTCAGGGTGCTGACTTTTTCCCCTGAACTAGGTAAATGATATGTTTGATTAAAGAAAGATTTTTAACCCATTTTGAGTTGCTTTCCTTTAGAAAAGCAGATCTAAGAACCTGTGCTAGCAGCTGACCTGGGTATGCTAGGGTGCTTGCTAATACATAAGGCCATAGATTTACAGTAAATGATGTTACAGCAGCTTCATAACCTTATAATTAACTAAAATATGATGGATGCTGCCAAATGAAATTCCTTTTGATAGAATGTATTTTATCAACTTCATTTATACATAATTTGTATGCAAGTTAAGTGTTATATTTCATCTCTTAAAAGTCAGATCTGAAAAAAAATAATACAAATGTATTCTGTGTTCTCTGGTTCAGGTTTTATGAACTACATTAAATGTTTCTGTGTTACCACCAATAAAACTGATGTACAGAAAGCAAAATTTTGATTATCCACTAGTCTAATTAAAGGAATGTAGTAAAAAAGTATACAATAAAGGACAACTTAAAAGTAATTTCTATAGAAAAACAGTCTGGTACAAAACTGGACACAGTTTTAATTGAACTTTCAAGATAGTGTTGTGAGGTCCAGTAAAAAAGAAGCATAAAACACTATCTGGAATTTTCATATTATTTTCCTATCAGAATAGGTAGGAAACCTGAATTGGAGATTCTAAGAGTTGATGGCACATACAAAAGTAACCTATAACATGTACGTATATGGATAAAGATTACATAAAAACAAATGTCAAACCTGAAATTTAGCCACACAACTGGAATTGCAAAAGTTGTACATTTTTCCATCA
The DNA here is from genome assembly GCA_028646575.1 of Pseudocheirus occidentalis. Classification (NCBI taxonomy): domain Eukaryota; kingdom Metazoa; phylum Chordata; class Mammalia; order Diprotodontia; family Pseudocheiridae; genus Pseudocheirus; species Pseudocheirus occidentalis. The sequence goes on from JAQQSW010001122.1 coordinate 12,997, forward strand.
GGCATTGTGGCTTGGTACTGAGGTAAAGAATTTCGCTTACAAAAGTGACAAATGATTCCCATACCTGAGAGAAAAAAAGTCCACATATGATTTCCTTGCAAACTAAAGTAATAAATTGATTTTAATGAGTAAAAAATAATCCATCTATTTACCACTTTAAGGTTTCCAAAGTGAATTCCTCAGCACAACACTATGCAGTGAGTAGTACAATAAGCACTATTAGTCCCATTTTAAAAATATGACTCAAACATGTTAAGGTACTTATAGCTATCAAGTTTCTGGAGGTGGAAATTTGAACCCAGGTCTCATGATTCCACTCTTCTCTATCCACGATACCACACTAATATTCAGAAAAGTAAAATGTAAAGCACCTTAAAAATTTCAGAGGCTATCTAGTTGGGAAATTATTTGATAACACAAAGAAAATAGTAACTGTTTTGTGGCATACTTTTCATAGGATCACAGGATAACAAACTATGGGGCTGGAGGAATCCTTAAGGGAATCCACCTGTCCCAAGTCCCTCATTTCATATGGGTGATAAAAATGAGAAGGGATGACCTTACCATGGTCATAAAACTATTAAGAAAAATTTTAATGCAACCTTCTCCTGTCCACAATCCTTAGTTCTATAACACACTCTTAGTACAGCTTGTGTCTCATATTTTCTTTAGCACAAGATATAAATAGTTTAGTCTCTCCTGTATTTTAGAAATACAGACGAAGAAAAAATTTTAGCCATGAGGATAAAAAAGAATAAAATTTTACCAATATTTTAATAAGCTAAAATTTGTAGAGTTACCAAAATATAATTTACTTTGAGGTTTTGTAATTTCATTGGTTTTATTTTCAATCTTCTAACACAGAACAGAATGAGAGTACCCTATAATTTGGGAGATAAATTAAAGAGTTGCTATGACTGAAGATTTTATCACCCTACACCTAAAATGGGTTAAGAATCATAATTGTTATAATAATCTGGGAACTCAAAGACTAGGACCACAGTGAAAGCTCTGGTGGGTTCTATCGAATTGGTTAAACTCTGAATATTGGCCCTCCTGCCCAAGGAAACCTCAACAAGAACATTTAAAGATAGGAATCTTTTTAATGGGGCATGAAACTAGTATTTTCTTACTAAATTAATAATGTAACTAGTTTAAATAGTAACAAAAACTGAAGAAAAGATGCCCAAGGGAGGAGAAAATATAATTCACACACATACACACACACACACACACACACACGTTGTGGTTTTTTGGGGTTTTTTTGGTAAGACTTTAAACTTACTTGGTGATTTTGCATATTTTGTCTTGTGTGTGTTCATGCAAGCAGTTGAACAGTATGGCTCCATATATCCATTAGGACCTATGCACTGAGTCATATCAAAAAACCGGCACTGAGTTCTACAACCAGTACATGCTGTCAATTTGCCATATTTCTAAAACATAAAATAGAAAAGTACTATTACTTAATTATTAAGAATCAATTCAATTAAAAATAATTTTTAAAAAAATTAGTCTATGTATTATAGTCTGATGATTGGAAACTTAAAGGTAAGCAAAGATACTTAGATATTTAAATGGATGAATCAAAAATTCTTATCAAAATACTAATAAATATAATCAAAATAATAAAGTTTAATTTTTTTTTTACTAGCTTAAAAAAATCATATTTATCTGAAATAAAAGCAACCACATTCATTCACCAAAACAACAACAAAATAACCCACAAAGTCCATAATCATGCAGACATTTGGGCATGAGTATTTTTTTAAATAAATTCTTCAAAATTATGAGGTCAGATTACTAAAATTTCAACAGGTGACAGTTATTTTAAACAAAGATACTAAATATAAAAAAAAAATTTACCTATGTCTCTGTTAAAATATAGTTTTGGAGGCAGCTAGGTAGCACAGTGAATAGAGCACCAGCCCTGAAGTCAGAAGGACACGAGTTCAAATCTGGCCTCAGGTACACACACTTATTAGCTGTGTGAACTTGGGCAAGTCACTTAACCCCAAATGCCTTGCCTTCCCCCCATCAAAAAATAAAATAAAATACAGTTTTCCTCTCTACCAAAATTCACATCAGACGCAATTATGGATTACAGATAAAAGACTAAGGCAAGAATTCAAACCACTCAACTTTGTGCTTATTTATGGAAGAAGTAGTACATATTTCTACATTAACTGACAGAGAAATTAATTACGGTTAATAAAAATAAGGCAATCAGTAAAACAAGTTGGTAGGATGTTTGAATTCAACATATAAAAACCATTCAACACATCATTGCAATGAAGGTCAACTGCCAGAAAACAAACGCAAATTAATAAATTAATTCCTAGACTAAACTCAAAATATTTTGAAGGAATATTGTCACTTTCTGGAATATTCAAGATTGCAATACAACCTGTAAAAAGGCTGAAGCAATGTAAGATATGCAATGATTCCGAGATGTAGAAGGAATTAATTCAAATTTATAGGACTAAAAACTATACAAACTAAAAATGCCCAAAGGATATTAGAAGGTGGTTTTCAATGTAAGAAATACAATTAACCAATAACTTGTGAAAAAATGCTGAAAAATCAGTAATAAAACATGCAAATTAAAGCAACTCTAAGGTTCTCTATCACACCAGAGGCAATGAGGGATGAATTGTGAAAAACAGGCACATTAATGAAATTAAGAACGTAAAGAAAGGGAGAAATAATCTTCTATCTGAAGACAACTTGGAAGACCAGCAGCAAAGTTCTGTCTCCCTAGCTAAGATTATATGATGTATTTTTCATTATAAAGTGGTAGCTCAGTAGCAGTTAGTGACAGTTATGTGGCACAATGGACAGATGACTGGGCCTAGAGTCAGGAAGACATGAGTTTACTTAGGCTTCAGATACTTATTAGCTATGTAACCTGAAGAGTCAGTTAACCTGGGTTTGATTCAGTTTCCTCATTTGTAAAATGGGAATAATAGCAACCACCTTCCAGGGTTGTTGTGAAGAAAAATAAATTACCTGTAAAAGCAGTGCTTAGCACAGTACTTGGCACAAAGTAAACCCTATAAAAATGCTGGCTATTATTAATAGAACAAAGAATAATAGATAATAAGATTGGAAAGAACCTTAGAGAATCCAACTATTGGTGGAGCTGTGATTTGTACCAGCACTCTGGAAAAGTAACTAACTTACTTGGAACTATGCCTCCACAATTCACTAAACTATGCACCTCTTTTGATTCCATTACTCAGTCAACATTACAATGAGATCCCAAATTCAGTAAGAGGAAAAGGAACCATATGTACTATATTATAGCATGGGGGGGGAGGGGAGAAGAATGTCAAAGAACTAGAAATTAGGAAATGACCATTAACTGGGGAATGGACAAACACTATATGAATGTAAAAGAATATTACTGCACTATAAGAAAAAAATGAAAGGAACATTTCAGAGAAACAAGAGTAGACTAACATCAAATGATGCAGATTTTACCAAGACCATTATGACAGTAAAAACTAATTATGCCATTACAACCATGGTTTTCTTTTTTGTAGTTGTTCAGTCATTTTTCAGTCGCGTCCAACTCGTCATGACTCCGTTTGGAACTTGCTAGGGGCACATAGCTAGTGTCTTTTTTTAAATGTCATATAGTATTTGCTCATCTGCTAGCCATTCGGAGTTCTGCAAGGGCTTCATACTGTAACAAAATTAACTACAAGAAAACTTGTTTAGATAAGCCACTAATTCTAGAGGGAAGGGGTGTCCCCCCACAGAATGAATTAATAATCTTTCTGCAAATCTAATTGTCACACAGCTTCCAAAACAAGTGATATTGGAAAATGGGATTTATAGTTCTTATGGTTTAATACAAAACATGGAAGAATGTTTAGGAAAATAGTACCATGAAGAATATTTAATATATTTGCCAGGTGACCAGGATCAAATACATCTCATATGAAACCAAAAACGGACAAGGAGAAAGTCATATCAAAATAGTAAGTCAGATAACATAGAATCACAATAAGTATGCCTGAGCATAAAAAAGTAGAAAAATAATCATTCTTATTGGTTCATATCTAGAAACTAAAAAACAATAATAAGCAAAGTACAGTTAATTAATAAAATGAGTAAATTTGAATCTAATGTCACAGGTTTGTTGGGATGTGAACACATTAGAAAAACAATGGAAGATCATACTAAGCTCATAGCTGTTTAAGAAATGAAACTGAAAATTTTAAAGACTTAGATAAAAGGGGGTAAGAGGCAGAGTAAAGGCAAAGACTTGCCTGCCCTTTCCCAAATTAACTTGTGAACAGCTCTAAAATAATATTCTCAGAACAAAAACTGGAGCAACATAATAAAGGGTGAAATAATTTTTTCTAGATCAAGACAACTTGGAAGAACAGTAGAAAAGTTCTGTCTCCCTAGCTAAGACTAGAACGTAGTCCAGCCCTGGCCATACCCCAACAAGGAAGCAGGAGGCCTGAGGCATGTGTGCACTGATGATAGCTTCTGGAGCTCTCAGTCCACAGACTGGAAGGGGATTGGACAATTGGTCAGAAGGAGATTACAGGGATATCTTTGGCTGGCACTGAGTGCAGGACTCTTGCACTGTAGGTCAGAATCTGAGGGTAAAGGGTAAAGGTCTAGCACCTTATAGCATCAAGTCACAGGGGAGCAGGGAGCCTGGTCACAGTTCCAAAAAACACACACACAAAAAAAAACCCCCAAGTGCTTGTGGTCATTCACAGACCAGAGCACAGGCCAGGAGAGCAGTGACCACACCTCTCCTTTGGAAGAACTGAAAACATATAGGGCCCCAGAACTAGCTTTGAAAACAACAGCATGAAAAACCTGAAGCTTGGGACTGTGATGCCTCTAACCTGGAAGCACAGCCCAACTTTAACATGAAGGTAGATGTCAAAAAATATCCTGGAAATATGAACAAAAAAGATGAAAAAAAAAAAAACCCCCAAGAACAACAAAACCTAACCCAACAATAGAAAGTAACTGTGGTGACAGGGAAGAATACAACACAAAATCAAAAGACAACAAAGTCAAAACAGTTATATTCAAAGCCTCGAAGAAATATTAATCACTCTCAGGCCCAAAAAGAATTTCTAGAAGAATTCAAAAGGGATTTTAACAATCAAATAAGAGAGGTAGGAAGGGAAAATAGTAAAAGAAATGACAGTGATGTAAGAAAATCATGGGGAAAAGGAGTTTAACAAGTGGGAAAAAGAGGCACACACACAAAATACCAAAAAAGGTTAATACCTTAAAAACAGAACTGGTCAGAAGGTTTAAAATAGGCACGAAAGTTAACTGAAGAAAACCATTCCTTAAAAATCAGAATTGACTAAACAGCAAAATATGCACAAAAATTCACTGAAGAAAAAAAGGAGAACTGATAAAATGGAAGAAGTAAAAAAGTTCGCTGAAGAAAATAACTCCTTAAAAACTAAAAGTGGGCAAGTAGAAGCTAATGGCTAGATGAGACATCAAGAAACAATAAAGCAAAATCAAAAGAAGAAAAAAAAGAAGAAAATATGAACCATCTCACTGGAAAAACAAATGACCTGGAAAATATGTTGAGTAAAGAAAAGTTAAGATTATTGTACTATATTATACAAAAAAAAAAAAGCAAGCTCAGAAAGCATATTCCAAGAAATTATCAAGAAAATTGCCGTTATCTTAGAACCAGGAGGTAAAATAAGACACTGAAAGAGTCCTCCAATCATCTCCTAAGAGAGGTCTCAAAATGAAAACTCCCAGAAATATTATAGCCAAATTCCAGAGCTCTCAGGTAAAGATTGTAAACAATCAGAAAGAAACAATTCAAATATTTTGGAGTCACAGTCAGGGTAGCACAAGATTTAGTAGCTTCTACATTAAAGAAATCAAAGGGCACATATTATGATATTCCAGAGGGTAAAGAAGCCAGAATTACAGCACAGAAATCACCTACCCAACAAAACTTCAGGGGAAAAATGCATATTTAATGAAACTGAGGACTCTCAGTTTCAAACATCAGGCATTCCTGATGAGAAGAGCTTAGCTGAATCAAAAAACCTGACTTTCAAATACAAGACTCAAGAGAAGAATAAAAAGTTAAACAAGGAAAGAGAAATTGTAAGATTCAATAAATTGTTTACATTCCTATATGGGAAAAAGTGAGTTGTAACTTATAATAACTTTATCATTACTATTACAGCAATTTGAAGGAGCATATATAAATGAAGGGCATGAATGTGAGGGAATTTTATAGGATATTACTGGATATCTAAAGAAATAAAATAAAGGGGTGAGAAAAGGGGATGCATTGGGAGAAGTGAGAAGGGAAAGACTGGGGTAAATTACCACATAAAAGAGGTATGAAAGAGTTTTAACAGTAAAAGGGAAGATGGGAGGTATAAGTGGTAGACAATGCTTGAACCCTACTCTCAGTAAACTAATTCATAAAGGAAATGACATCAGGAAAAAAAAAAGAAAAAAAGGAAATAACATGTACACTTAGCTGGGCATAGAAATCTATATTAAGGGAAATGGGGGAGGATAAACAGGGAAAATAGGATGGTGAAAAATACACAGTAATTGTAACTGTGAATGTAAAAATCTAGTGCCTTCCCATTGTCTCTAGAGCAAAATATAAATTTCTCTATTTAGTTTTTAAATCCTTGCACGATCTAGTCCCTTTGCTTTCTGCCTCAATCAATGTTAATCCTCCTTCCAAACTCTGTAATTCAATCAAACTGACTTATATTCCTTTGAACTTTCTCCCATACCCATAACACACACCCTCACATATCATAGCCTCAATGTATCCTTCTGGTCTTATTGGACATAACCAGCTCTCCCACACACTGTGTATATGATCCAGTCAAACCCACTTTCCCCTAAATTCATCAGATACAAAATTCTATACCCTCTCTCAGTGCCTTGGATACACTCCATCCCACGACACCCCAGTCCTGAAAATCTCACTTGGCTTAGGCAGCTAAGATTCAGACACCATCTTCAGCATGAAATCTTCCCTGATTTCTGCCACAACAAATCACATAACCTCAGCCAACAGGGGAAATAATAACATGCTTAAAGCCACCCATCTGCCCTCCAAAATACCTTGTATTCAAAACTACTTAGCTGTATTTACTCATTTTATATTTATGCTACATGTATTTATAATTTCTTGTTGTGTCCATCAATAAGAATGTGGAATATTTGTGAAGAGGGAGTGACAGTCTATTTGTATTCCTAACATCTAGCCCACACCAGACTAGCCCATACAAGGTACTTAATACTTGTTGATTGATTGATTATTCCATTGGTAAAGATATAGACAAATGGAGATGTTTTCTGGGCAGGATCAATCTGACAGCTGGCTAAGGTAAAATGAAGAGAAAGAAGGGACCATAGAGTCTTAAAGTTCATAACAAAAAAAAGTTCAGTACAGCATGATAGGTGATCTAGATGCAAGAATTTAAAAGTGGGATACTCATCATCACACTCATTTTCATCTTTCCTTGGCAAATGATTTCCTTTTTCCACTGCCTAAAGATATAAAACTCCCCTACTATAGGAAAGCAAAACCAGTAACTTCCCCCAAACTATTGTTCAATATTGGACACCCCCTCTGCTTATAAATTCCTAGGTTTATATAGTATATAATAATCCATCCCATCATTTCTTGACTACTACCACACTCATTATTACAAATGTGATACCAGCACCAACAAAGCACTGAATGAGAAGGAGAGTGTGCAATGACGATGCGAGCCAGGCGGCAATTGGAAACATTCACATGTTCACCGCATGCATGCTAAGTAAGTCTCAAGCATCTGAGGGTCTGGGTTTATATACTATAGCTAAAGCACTTACATCACTTTCTCACGGGAAACTTCATGTAGTTTGCTACATGAAGCACCTAACTTGCAACTTTGCAGGAGGCTACTCCCCTGGGATGCTTCCCTGGCTTTATCTCATGCAGCACTACCTTATCTATATAGCTCAAGCTGGTAGAGTTTCAGGGACAGCCAGAATGTTCCAAGCCTCCCTTGTATGGGAAAGAGGGATAGGGGGAAAGGAATAACAGGGGTGGTGAGTCAACATCCTGAGATACTGAGTCCAGGTAGGTGGAAACATGCTTAAGGGGGTCTTTGGCCTGGATTCACACCCATGGCAGATCCCCCTCACAGCTAAATTTCAACATCACCCTCTACACAAATGAAACTCAAGTGGAAGATTACATACACTCACTACTTAAATCTCCTGTCCTCTATCTTCCTTAACTTGCTAACTAATCTATCTCTTTGCATTTCTCAGTCCAGAATATCAGCTTCACATCTACATAATTAGATTACTGACTCTCAGTAACTGGCCAACAATAGGTCCCAGGCCAAGCCCCACTTGTTCACTGTTTAAGCCCTGATTGGCTCAGAGTAAATGTAAAAAGTAATTGTTTCCCTTTTGCCCAGAAACCCAACCAGACCATCTCCAATTGTCCTGTTCTATAACTCACCACTGGATCTAGATGGCTCCAGAACAGAAAGTTACACTGGTGACTTTGCACAGTCCTCCCTCATTTAAATCTAATTCACTTGGGGGGGCGGAGCCAAGATGGTGGCATAGAAGCAGCAAAGCACCACAGCTCCCACACAAACACGCTAAAAAACTCATAAAATGGGACGCTAAACAGATTTTCAAGCTCCAAAACTCTCCACAAGACAGAAAGCACTACAGGCAGCACAGCAGGCGGGGCTCTTCTCAGCAGTCTGGGGCATCGGGCGGGGAACCGCAGCTGCAGGACAGCAGATCCATTGCACTGGAGGCACAGTTACCACATTTATCAGGCCAGAAGACAAAAAGGCTAAGAGAAAGGTCAGTGGATTTTGCTAACTGGGGAGGAGAAGAGCGGGTCCAGCCAAACTGCTCCCAGGGCAAGGAGGCAGCGGGAGGCGGCTGTTGCGGCACGATCGGCTGAGAGCCACGGCAGCCCCCACTGAGCTGCTTCAGAGCCCTCGGCCTGCAGATAGCAAGGGGGCTGACGCCATAAGGGCCAAGGGCTCTTGCGTTGAGTGGCCTGGATCTGGATCGTGGTCTTGAGTGGTGGTCCTGGGGTGC
>JAQQSW010001123.1:0-22081 GCA_028646575.1 Pseudocheirus occidentalis
CCCTCCATCATCCCCCCTCTCATCCCCTTCCCCTCTACTCTCCTGTAGGGCAATATACCCAATTTAGAGTGTTTGTCATTCCCTCCCTAAGCCAAATTCAATGAGAGTATGGTTGACACATTCCCAGTTCTAACTGTTGCTTCTTGGTCACCAGCTGACAAGTAAGATGTACTAGTAGTCCCATCTGTTTGAGGACTTACCAAATTTGGTTGTGATCCACATAGTCAAGGACTCTAGTGTAGTCAATAAAGCAGAAGTAGGTGCTTTTCCAGAACTCCCTTGCTTTCTCCATGACCCAGTGAATGTTGGCAGTTTAGTCTCTAGTACCTTTGCCTCTTTGAAAATCAGCCTGCTCTTCTGGTAATTCTCACTTCACATATGGCTGAAGCCTCGCTTGCAGAATTTTAACTTTGCTGGCATGTGAAATGAGCATTATCATTTCTGTAATTTGAACATTACTTGGTATTGCCCTTCTTTAGGATTCGGACATAATCCAATCACCACTGTTGGTTTTCCAAATTAGCAGGACTATTTTAAGCCACTTCTTGTGAGGGGAAACAGAGGAGTTATTTGCCCCATCTCCCATCTTGGCCTCCAAGCAGCCATGAGCATATGGCAAATAAAGCACTTGGCTTAGAGGCAATTTTATGAGTTGAAGAGGTCTGGAAATCCTAAGTAAATTTGGTTGGAATTGAATGGAAATTGAATTGTCAGAATCCCTACCAACAACTCCAGTATATTTGGATTACATGTCTACTAATAAGTGGATAAGTCCAAGTGGAGATTTTCCAGAAGACATGGATTTTGAGGAATACAGCACTGAGTTCAGACAAAATGTAATATGCTTAATCAAGAGTCCTGCAGACTTTTGTGTTCAGATTGTTTTAAGAGGGACTATTATAAGAATACTTTGTACTACTGCTAGTTTAGTTTGTCTTTTTACCAATTCAAACTTGTGAGTATTTTGTTATGTTTTTCTTTTTTGTGTTTAGGAAATAAATAATTGGCTTATTCCTGATATAGGGTGTATATTTTCCATTTGTACTTCTGCATTTAGGGAGATGCTCAACATGAGTCACTACCTAAGTTTTAAATAATTTGTCCTTGGCATGCCAAGGCAAAGGTTTAACAAACCTAAAGAATATAGCCACATTCTTTGTTGTTAGGTAGAGAAGGACACAAATTATAAGGCAATCAGAGATGGAATCACTAACTTGGCATTGTGTTTTGCATCTCTCTGACACAAATATCATGTTATAATTATTTGTTATTGTCATAGCCACCCCCAGTTCCACCAGATTCTAAGCCCCAGAGGAGCAAGGATAACAATGTCTAAATTGTGCATTTCCTCCAAATTTTTAAAATTTATAGTATGCATGAGGAGGGATACCAGATAGACCATAGATATTTCCACACTAAATGAGGTCTAAGTGAAAGCAATGAAAATTGATACAATTAGGATCATGAAATCATTCTTTCCAGTCATATCGTGAAGTGGCTACCCATGTATGTAACTACCTGTGTCCTCATCCATAAAATGGGCATAATACCTGCCCTGTCCTCCCCATAGTGTTCTCATGATAGCCAAATGAAAGAATCCAGGTGAAATAACCTGGGAAAGTAATAAGTGATATTTCTATAATACTTTCCCATTTACAGTAAATTTTACAAATTCATTTCTCTCACTTAAATTACATAAGAATTCTGAGGTAGGTCTTATTATCTACATTTTACAGATGTGAAAACTAAGGATCAGAGAGGTTAGGTGGCCTAATCAAAGCTGCACAGCTAAGTTTCAGAAGCATGATTAAAAATCTCCTTTCAAGATTTCTCTTAAGATTTCCCTCAAGGAAGACTTGTTTTTGTCCTCTCAGTCTCTCAACAACGATGTCACGAAAAATGTCTCTCCATCTAACGTTCATGGAATAGCAGTTAAACCATCTTCTTGAGATTCTAGTCACATGTCCTTGGAGATCTTTGGCATCTCACATGTGACTGCCTCTATCTTAAGTGATCTCGGCATGTACACTCTTTTTCCCACAGTGTTTCTTAAAGATACGATAGCAGCATCTATTATTTCTATAGAAGAAAATACTGAAACTGGCATTACACAATTTTTTATAAATGATTTTCAGTATTTGAAAGAAAGGATTACTATATTGGACTTCAGGATTGTCTACATTGTCAAAGATGAAGGGAAAAACCAAGGTAAGTATTGTTTGCATAATTTAAAGCCGAAAATTCCTTTCACTTAAAACAACCAACTAATAAAGGCAAATTTTTCAGCTGACTTTTTCCTTTTATTTATTTTGTATATTTAGACACAACTAATCTCAGCAGGGCATGGGGCTGAAAGGTAATTCTTAGTTATTTCTTATTTTTATAGATGTAATTTAAAGATTTACTGACATGCCGATCATATGATTGAGGTGAAACCAGACAAAATAATTTTAAAGATTCATTTGGAGAAACAAAGGAAACTAAAGGAAATCATGAAAATTATAAAGAAAAAAATGAGGGGAAAAATGAGAGAAGAAAGATAGGTAAAGATTCTAACCATTCTGCAAAGCAGTTGGGATTTATGCCAAGACAATAGCTAAAATGTCCATCTTCTTTGCTAATAGTAATAGCAGTTTACATGCATATAGTGCCTTTGAAGGTTTACAGTTTCTTTTACAACTGTCATCTCATTTGAATTTCATAACAGTCCGACCCAGCACATGCCATTGTTATTCCTATTTTACAGATGAGGAAAGTGAAACTGACAGAAGTTGTTATTTGCTCAGGGTCACATAGCTAGTAGGTGTCTGGGGGCAGAATTAGAACTCAGATCTTCCTGACTCTGAGTTTTGTACAATATCTACTATACCACCTAGCTGCCTTTGATCCAGAGATGCCATTGTGCATATATCTCAAGGAGATTCAAGACAGAACAAAACATACTATATATATAACAACATTCATAAGGGTACTTTTGTGGTGGTGATAAACTGAAACTAAAATAAAAGTCCATTAATTGGGGAATGGCTAAACAAATCATGGCATATGAATGGAGTGGAATATTATGGTGCTATAAGAAGGAATGAATATGATGAAATAATTTATTCCATATAACACGGCTCCCATAATTTTCTGAAAACAATCACAAAATGACGACAGTAAGATTAAAGGAAAAATGACAAAACTTAACACTGTTATTATGATCAAGCTTAGCCCTCTTGAGAGAGTTAAGAATGTACCTCTGGGGCATCTAGGTGGTGCAGGGTATAGAACTGCAGCCCTGGAATCAGGAGGGACAGAGTTCAAATCCAGCCACAGACCCTTCACACGTACTAGCTATATGACCTTGGGCAATACTCCTGTTACTCCATCTTTATAGCCCGACAATCCCTATAAGAACACAGTTTTGTCCACACTGTGGCGTTTGAGGAAATCTTGCCAATATGTGGTCTATAGTAACTCTGTCTACACAGAACAAAATTGGGCAGATCTTTGGCAATTTTCCAGTCTATTACTTTCAATGTTAGTTAACAAACTGAATTCTTGATGGCCCAGCTCTTTACTTTGCGAAGCCTAAAAGTCCCTTTTAAAGAGTGTGTTAAAATGGGTGAGATTATTTCCCAACTGGGAATAATTAATAGTTAAGCTTCAAAACTGAATAAAATGATTTAGGCCTGCTCATTTGGGATGGTAGCAAAAGGCAAAATCTCAAGTTAAATGATTCAAACTCTTTGCTTTCTTGTGGTTCTGGAAATCTGGAGGTTTGATTGTTAAGTGTGTAACAGGAACATCCATGGCGCCGTAATAGCCCCATAAATATCTCCTAGCCAGAGCTGTGTGTCTTACAAAGCTCTCTTTGAAGTTCTCAAGCAAGACTTGTACACGTGGAGAAGGTATGTGACTTGTTATTGTCATTATTTGCTATAGCTTTAGAAGCTTTTAAGTAACACTATATTTATCAGATTTTTTAAAAGCAATTTGAGTTTTATCTTGCATTTCTTCTTCTGAAGCCTGAACCTATAAATGAACTCTTCTTTGTAGTTGATCTACTACAGTAGTTCCCACACTTTTCTGCTAAGGGCCCCCTTTGGAATCTGATTTACTGAGTAATACAACATTTATAGCCAAGGAGATCAGAACACCTGGAAGGGAGCCCAGAAATTTCCAATCGCCTGGGGACCCTCTAGAAGAGGCCAGAATGGACATCACTGAATGGCTTGACCTAGAGCAGACGTGCACAGTTTGGCAGGTAGGAGTAAAAATGAAAACAGGCTAAAATTCTTTGAGCTGTAGATAGGTTTTTAGTGATTCACTTTCCAAGTAAAGATATAATTAATTATTAAATTATTTAGCAAATAAGCCATATTTTTTTAAAAAGGGAAATTTCAATTACTATCAATTAATTATACTTACTAAGATTTTTACTTATCATGAAATCACATCAGTGTTTAAAAAATTATTTTGCTAAGCAGTACAAGTTTTAATATATTTTCCAGGTTTTCTTATTGTTTGCTTTTAGTTAATGGGATATATTAACACTTCTGGTCAGCAATCAATTTATTGTACTCTGAAATCATGTTTGAAATGGATGTTTTTTTTAGAAATCTGAAGACCAAACTTAGTAGTTGCCTCATTTTCTGAGTTCGCTTTCTTGGAAAACTATTGTTCCTCATGGAGATTTTTCAAGAATTCAGATGCTTTAAATTGTTTTTGATTGGTGTCCAATTTGCTTAAGTTGGGATGTTATGATTTTAATGGCAATTGATATTGTATACCTTCGGAATAGCTATTACTTCTTGGCAAACAAGGCACAATTTTCTGTCTCTCATGTAAATAAACAAGGATCTATTTGCCCACTCTGAATTAAATATTCTGTGTTCTGATTCAGTCTTTTGTTTCTTTTTATCACCCATTTTACAATGTCACCCTGCAATGTTAGGACCAGAAAATCTCCACAGCAAGTACTTACATACAAAGAAGTAATGAACTGAGTGTCTGATGTAACTTGGAGGGTGGCTATGCATCAAGAGAAGGGAAGAAGTCCTCCTGTTGTTGCTACTCATGGCATAGTGGGTATTAGCTGTGTTGGCTTGTGACTGCACTCACTTTGTCCTTGTTCAATATCAGTAATGACTGAAAACAGAGCATAAAGATAGGACTCTTAGTCCTTTCAGACTAGAGGTTGCTGTAGGTCATATGACAAACAGGAGAAAGTGCACAGTGGCAACCCCCTGCCCAAGTTCCATGATGGGCACAATAGTGACTAATGCAGGGTGGGTTACATGGGTCATGGCCAAAGTACTTGTTACAGCTTTACTTTCTTTTACATCCTCTCCATTTTTCGTGAGCTGCCCAAAATTCTTTAGCAGGTCATATATTGTGCAGGCCAGCTCAACCAACCAAGATTCTACCCTGTTCTACAACTGCCACCTTGGGATAAAGTTCCCAGTGCTTCATACAGTATTTGTTCAATTAATATTTGATTTGGTTTAGTGCAGGAATCCAGCACCCACCTGGTTTGCAGTTGTGGGATGGAAGCAACACTGGAACACTATAAAACTAGTTATGTAGTTTAATACAAAGGGTTAGAGTTATTGTTTCTCTACCTTCATGAAATGTCCAAGCCTTTATTCTCTTTACTAATTATAACCAACACTCCTTCACTCCCACCTTTCCCAGTGCCCTATTCTGTAGCTATTCAAGCTACCAATTTTCTCTTCTTTGCCAGACATCAGTCCCATGGAAAAGTGATTAAATTGACAACAATGCAAGTTGCCTGATTCAACAACTATGTGGGGAAAAATCTTCTCCAAGTATACCTACACCTTGTCCACAAGACTGCCTTCTTGAAGTAGCAGCCTATATATGGCTATATATGAGCTCTAGGTCAATGCTCTCTACCCCTTCACTCCTCTACCCCTTTCATTTTCTGTGTGATAGAATCAGTGGCATAAAAGAAACAGGAGAGAGTATAGGAGAATTTACATCACAGATCTCATTATCTTCCCCTAAAAATTCATCTCTTTCATATTTCCCCAATTGTGTCAAGAGCACCACTATCCTTCTGTATAACTAGGTTCACCTCAGAGTCATCTCTGACTATTGACTCTCAGTCCTCATATCCAAAACCACTAAATCTTGTTGTTTCTAGCCTTCAGTAACTGTCCTCTGGGTTATTACAATAGTCTCCTAATTGGTCTCCTCACCTTGAGAATGTCCCTTCTCCAATCTATCTTCCACATTGCCACCAGAACAATTTTCCTAATGTGAAGAAACTCTGTTCACTTAGCTAATGGGACTCCATAGTACTCCTTTACTCAATAAACTCCATTGACTTCCAATTCCCTATAGCATTATATGTGTGTGTGAGTATGTATGTATGTGTGTATATGTATATATGTGTGTATTTATATATTATATATGGAGTATGTGTAGGAGGAACACATATACATATGCACATGTACATGTACCTATACCTATACCTGTACCTGTACCTGTACCTGTACCTGTACCTATACATGCATATACACATACACATACACACATACACATACACATGCATATACACATGCATACATATACACATATGTGTGCACATACAATGCACACATACATATGCATGTACACATACATGCATATACACACATACACATACATTTACATTTACTATACATATACTTCCTTTTTTGGCATTTAAAATACTTCACATTCTGACTGCAATCTACCTTTCAAGCCTCATTTACACTTTTCTCCCCTTTATACACTGTATAATCCCTCTGAAGTGTCCTTGCTTTTCCTCACAAACAATTCCATCTCCCAAATCCCAGACTTTTCATTGATTGTCTGCCTCCTGGAATTCATGTTCCCCTTCATGATTCTGCTCAAATACCACCTTTTTACATGCAATCTTTTCTAACTCATTCCACACACACTTCTAGCCCCTCACGTAATTACTTTGTGTGTGTTTTTGTAAATATTTTGAATATTTTTTATTTATGTATATTCTATTTTTCTGACAGAATATAAACTCCTTAAGGGCAGGAAACATTTCATTTTTGTGTTTCTAAATGCCAAGTCCTACCAAAACAACCCCAGAAAAATCTTCACCTCCCCCCAAAAAGATTACATATGCCAATATTTTCTATTTCTAAAGATTCACAATTTATCTCCTAATATAGTACTTTAAAAGTTTTTCAAATTAAATTTGACACATTTTTCTTTAATAAAATGATGAGCCTCTCAAATTTTCTGAGGCACTTTTGGCTAATGGCTAATTTGAGGGGCCTTCAGAGTATGTCCAGATTGCCTAACATAGAAGCCTCTGTATCTGCAGCCACATAAGTGGGAATAGCCTCATTTGATTAGCTGCCTGAGTCTGTAAAACCCGTGAGAATGAGCTACCACTCTCTTCTCTGATGATTTTTCCTCCTGTCCTTAGTTGCATCCAGAGGACAAAGATCATAGTTTACCCACAACATGGGTTCCATGAATTTAATCAGTGAGACAGAATGGAATTCCTTCCCTTCTCTTCCTCTTTGGCTCTGTGAAATGAATCTGGGGGTGTCTGTTTCTGTTCCGTGGTATTTGTCCGCTTCAGTTTCAGTTATAAGAGGTGATCCTCACGGGACCTGGAAATTGCAGCCAGGATGACTTTGGACCTAGGATTGCAGTCAAAATGATACAATCAGCCAGCCCAGCATAGAAGCCCTGAGAATTTAGTAGATTCCCTACCCCTGAGGGTACCTGAAAGTCAAGCCTAGGGGAGGTTTAGATTTGGACCTGGGACTGTCTTCTATAGGAACTGAGTTGATCTATGAGCAATGTCTCCTTCTCCATCCCAAAGACTGAAGATAAGGGAAGTGGGAAGTTTGTTGTAAGCCAAAGTATTTGATTCTTGGGGGTCAGTTCCTATGTAGATGTCCTTGATGACCTGGGGCTTTGGCCCCCTGACCTTGAAGTCTGCTCTCCAGAGCATCCTTCATTATGTCAATATGTTTTGATAAGAGTTAATTGACTTTTCCCATGACTTCCTTGGGCCTTGATAACAAAGCCTCATCTGAGCTGCTTCCAGGATGTGACAGACTATTATAATGATAAGACTACGATAATGACAATTACATTCCAGGATATGACAAGCTAAGCTCATTGATGAGAGTACTTGAATCTTTGTCTGATTGTTCTATAAAAACCTTGTTCAAAGAACAAGGCTCCCGAGGTCCTTCTGAATACCCAACCAAGAATTATGTGTAAATCCAGAAAGAGGAGAGGCAACAAATGACTCCCTAAGATAAGAGAGGTCCTCTTTCCCCTCTTTCCCTCTCAAGATGAAGTTACAGGTGACCCCTGTCAGTCTTGAGAGTTTTAGTTTTTTGTTTTGTTTTGTTTTGAACCTCTTAGATGACTGAGCCAAGAAGATGACACCACATCCCTTCCTGATCTTTTACTGCTGCTACTGATGCAAGTCTTCTAGACATCCTTGGATAAGGAGCTACAGAGATGCCGGCCAAGAGCTCCAGCACCTTTTCCTGGAAACCACAAAGATTTATGCCATTTCTCTGGAAATGTTGAAACCCTCTTTGGTTGTGGGATTGAATTCTAACTTTGTCAAGTGCTAAGTTTAATGTGCTCTGTCCTTGCCATCCCCAACTCCCAGGAAAACAGGACCACCAAGATTCTACTAGCCTTTCTAGGTTTCCATGGGAACTGAGATAGATGCTACGATTCTTCTGGACTCCCAGAAGGCAGGAAGTAATCTCTCTGCTGGCTCTTGTATCCTGCTTTTAACATATTCTTCCTAATCCAGAATCCAGCAAACACTTGTCCCCACCCTCCTACCATGCTGCTGCCTTCCCTCCCTGTCTATTTTTGTGGAGTTTCCATGATTGGTGATTTTTAGAAAATAAAATGTGTGATTTTTAGAAAATAAAATGTATCTTGCTAAAAAAAATAAATAAATAAAAATAAAATAAAAATGAACACCTACCTATTTACAGGGGACAGAAAATTTCAAACAAGGAATATGTATAGTGCCCAGTTCACTGAACATGAAGGGTCTGGAGCTACATGCAGAGAACCTAGATACCCTAAGCCCCTTTAAGGGTAACAGAGAACCCTGGAAGTGAGGTGAAATCAAACTTATCTTGCCCTCAGGCAATGGGCACCAAGGTAGTGTGTGTTAGAATTGTTTCCTGGTTCTGTTTTACTTAACTTCATACAAGTCTTTAATAGTTGTTGATTATTGGTGTGTTACACTAAAAATCTGTAACAAAGAGAAACTGAGGATCAAAGTTCTGAGAATGATCAATTTATTAGCAAAATTTTCAGTTTCACAGTTTCTTCTCTGAGTTCTTCAGGCATCATTTCTTATAACTCAGTAATATTCCATCGCATTCACATATTGCAATTTTTATACATTCCCCAATCCAAGAACCAGTATTTTGTTTCCAGTTTATTTCTAACTATAAAAAAGTGCCTCTACAAATGTTTTGTTGTGTCTTGGAATTGTCTTTTTTACCTTTCCTTACTTGGTGCTATACATCTAGAAGTGGAATCCCTGGATCAAAGGATATATACATTTTGTTCACTGTCAGCATTAATTCCTAATTGCTTTTAAGAGAAAAACTGAACACATCTCTGCCAGTGATGTATTTAATATGCCTATCCACAAGCTTTTCAGCATTGACTATTCCAATCTTTTATCATCTTTGCCAATTTGCGGAGCATTGGGTAAAACCTTAGATTTATTTTTATTTGCATTATTAGTTTTCCAGGGCCAATCTTTAATATCATTGTTAATGGTTTGTAATTCTTTTTCTTGGAGAACTATTTGTTTATATCCTTTGACAATTTATCCACTGAGGAATAACTTTTGATGTTATATGTTTGTGTTAGTTCTCTATGTCTTGGATATCAGAACTAGGTGATATTTTAATGAGTAAGAAAGGAACTGTTTTTTTTTTAATAAAGTGACACTTCCAGAAGAGTAGTTTTAAATGGTTCCATCATTATGTGATTTTGTTACCCAAAATGATGTGTAACCTATAAAAACCCCTTCATCTGCCTGTTTAAAATTTTGAGAGAGAATTTTCCAATCTGTTTTAAAATTCCAAAGGAAGAGTTTTAAGGATTTTGAACCCATTTGTTTTAAAAATGTAAAAATGTGTTGTTTGAAAAAATAACTGATTGATATCAAGGAAGACAGAAATTCATTGGTTGAATTTCAACCAAAACATTAGTGGATGTGATTCTAAAATGAGTATCATTTAAAAATTTTAAAATAAATTTAAAATTAAAAAAGAAAAATGAATATGGGTATCATGATTTACTAGACACAGTTATTAAGGTACTTCTTCCTTTTTAAGCTAAAAAGCTTTGCAAAGTCTCTTTTTTTAGCTAAGATAGACATCAAAAACAAATATAAAACTAAAATAAACTTTGAAACACATGCATATATGTATATCCTTTATACATGCATACATATATGTATAACAGGAATTAATTGGCCTATAGGCACTGTTCCTTTGAACCTGTACAGATACTCTCTACATCATTCTAGTTCACAGCATGAAAGCTTTGGGGCTGGTCTACTTTTAGTCAAGTACAGGGGCTTGTAATTTGTAATAACAAAGAGTCCTCTAATTGGCTGCTGAGCTGGAAGAAATGAGGATTTGGGTGGGGGGGGCTATACAAAGCAAGCTACTGCGCTCTTTGATTTCCACATTCTTTTTAGCTGTGAAACTTGAGGACTACATGGAGGTCTACCAGGAGAATGAAGTCAGATAAAGACTAATTTCCCTATCTTCTACCCAAACTCCAAGTATTCTGGAAGTCATGGCCATAGCTACCTCTTTTTTGTTTTTTCTTTCCTTATATTAGGTAAATGAGTATACCATGGTAAATATGTGCAGATTTAGCAGAGACCTGTAGAGTTCTAGAAAGTCAGGAGGTTCTGGGAGGCCTGAAAGTGTAATGACCACTGCAATGTTGAATAGAGTGGCTGGTTGTTGACATGACAGTAACTGGAATGGACTGAAGACAATGGGATTAAATATCTTCATTAGAGAAAGCAACCACCTGAAAGAGACTGCCCTAGTCTAGCCATTTCACCAGCCGCCTCATAGTAGAAGTTCATATGACAATGGCAAGCTAAAATGAGATATAAAATAATTCATTAATAGTTTTCAAAGTGTTTTCCATCCTTGTGAGGTGTAACTATTGGACTTCCAGCAATATGCTGGAATCTCACTGTAACACTAAGTTGTTACTGAATCCTGTTTGTCGTTATGTTCATGAGTGTTTTGTGAGTATTCCTATCAATGTAGAATACCTGATATATATTGTGCATTGGGTCCCTCTTTTCCTTTCCCCTTCAGAGACACTCAAGCATGGTCCATAAATTTTTACCAAAACTAGCATTGTCTCATTTTGTAGTAAATCCATAAGTGTGAGGAGATGGAGCTTGTTCTTCTTCATTTCAAGTCAAGCTTTCCTAGGAATGAATCTAATACAAGCAATAATGGCTGAGTACAGAATAGAAAGTGATTCAAGTCTTCAGTCCCTATTTTAAACATTTTATTTTAGAAATATATTGGTATTTCTAATATATGCTGAAACAAACAAACAAAAATCACATGCTCTGATAGGCTTCTGTAATCAAAAAAGTTTCTTGACCACTTCCATAAGCATAATAATACCAAAGCCCAGGTACCTTTTCACACTTCATGTACTGTGGCTGAACACTTGATCAAAACCAAAAAACTCTTTTTGGGGATAGGGGGTTCAACTTACGATTTCATTAGAGGAAAAATACTCCCACTGAGGAAACTCCCTCTAAATAACATGGATTGGGAATTTCCTTAGAATTATTAGTCTTAGAGAACTAGTATTAACTTTGATGTTCAAGGCCAGTCCGTCATCCACTGTGCCATGCTTCTATCAAAAGCCTCATGTCAGAGAAAACAATATTGAATGGCACAATGATTTAGCAATGGTCCCTTCAGGTAATGCAAATATGATCTCCAAATGAGCATCCCAAATCAGAATATAACCCCTAAATATTCACAACATCAGGAATATTTAATGTACATTTTTAGAAGAGTAAGAGAACAAGTACATTTAACTAACCCAATGAGAGTTGTATATGGAGAGAGACAGAATAAAAAATGGGAGAAAGGAATGGTTCTTAGTAAACTGAACACTAGCCTTTGAAATTGTCCTCATAGTTGCTGGGCCTTGCTCATCATAGAACTGGGTAGGTGAGAATGTTGGGTAGCTGTGCAGCTATATAATTACTCAATGATAAAAAACATGAGAAAAAACATAATATTTAGGAGTGTGGGTAAAATATGTTAGCCCAAATTAAAGTTAGTGTTTTAGGTAGGGGAAATTTGTCACTAAGAAAAAGCCATCTGCTAGAGAAACCATCTACTTGGTTGTTGTTTTTTTTCTTCTGGGGTTTGGAGTGAGCAGTTACAGAGGCTATGTGGTAGTAATTTTTTAAAGTTCAGGCTACTGGGCCTCCCACAATCAGAGGCTTTTGGAGCTTTCTAGACAAATTATATTCCTCATTCCTCTGAGAATTCTATGCTCCAGATAAACTGAGCTACTCTCTACCTCCTAGCCTGAGGAGGTGGCCCTCAAAGTAACCTGGAGGGAAAATGAAGATTCTAAGAGGTAGGAAAGAGGAAGAGGTACTATTAAGGCAAGAAGAGAAATACCTTATATAATTCACTGAGGCAGGAAACATAGTATGAAGTTTTCAAGAAGCTATTTAATGTAGATTTTATGAAGGGAAGGAGTATAAAGGAAAGGTAGCTGGGACCCAAACTAGGAAGGTCCTTCAAGGTTAGTGTATGGAATAATTTGCTGCAAATGGGGGGAGGCACTAGAGATTTTTCAGCAAGGAAACATGCTTGGATTTTAAGAAGATTATTTTAGCATCTATTTGGAGGATGGATTGGAGAGTTGAGAGGTTAGAAACAGGAAGACCAATTAGGAGATTATTAGAATAGTCCTAGTGAGAAGTGATGAAGGTCTGAACAACAGGGGTAGCCATGCGAGTGAGGAGAAGGGGGGAAATGTGGAAAATTTCATGAATGTTAAATCAACAGGATTTGGCAACTGACTGAATATGAAGGTGAAGTCTCCATTTTATATGGTGCAGATAAAGGATTTCAAAACTCAAGAAGTTTCTAATTCACTGTTAACAATTCTTAATTGATACCAGCTCACTCTTGGGACTTCATGTATGAACTGAATGTCTGGGTACAAAGCTTCCCCTCTCTTCCTCCTATAGACTTTTTAGAATGTTAGAACTAGGAGGACTTTAGAGAGAAACCAAAAAAACAACAATTCATGGATGACAAACTTACTTGTTATAAGATTACATGATTTATCCAAAGTCATCATTAGTGACAAAGCCAGAACCAAGAAGACTCCTGTCAGAATATCTATTCTCTGTTACTTTTAGATGGGAAGGATCACATGTTAATGTAATCAGTCAATCAACAGGCATTTATAAGTGCCTACTTCCTCCACCCCCCCCCCAACCCAGATATTGTGCTAGGCACTGGAGATAAAAATAAAAGGCTGAAATAATGTGTATTCTCAAGGAGCTTACATCCTATGTCTCAAACTGTTATTTTTTTTTTTCTTCCTGCCAGGGCAAAAATCCCAAGCAAACTCCCACGAAGTTGCCCTAAATCTGTGCTTCAAAAGGCTGCAGTGATTAGGAGTATGATTCTTATACTAAAACTTATAAAGAAGTCTTTTTTTTCTTTTCTAGATTCTTTCAAAGGATTGCACCAGCTTTGTGATTTAGCCTGAGGATTTAAAGACTAGTGAATTCGTGTAGTTAAATCTTTGTTTAACTTCTCCCTTACTTTTCCGAAGAAAGAAAAAAACAAACAAACAACCAACAAAGCCTGACTTTCTGTTTTGGACAGAGGGGAGTGTCACATTTCATTTTCCTCACTAGAAAGGAGTTTCCTTTCCTGTACTAACATCACCACCTGCTGGAATTTCAAGTTTCTGTTTCTAAATCTCGCTAAAGCCATGTCATATTTAGGAGGAATTTTGCACTGTTGACATAAATAAAATACATGAAACATTTCATTCACACCTGAGAGCTTTCCCCATTTCTATAGTATGTACATGTTTAATACCACTGAGCGGATTATTCAGTAGAATTCACTAGCTGGAAATTTTTGTTTGTTTGTTTCCTGAGCAAAAATCCTCACTATTTCCTCCTTCACGCTTAAAATGGAAACGTTTTCACTGTTTCTAGATACCACCCTCTATGGGTTAGAGATTTAAGCACTTTGTTTTAAAAGGTTACTTAACTGGGCTTTTTTCTGAGTTTTATGTGTTTCCCCTTTCTCTGTTCCCTTCTCTGTTTTCTTTTTTCTAATTTCTTTCTTCTCCTTCCATCCAACCCTTATTCTTTATTCTTAAGAGCTTAATGTCCAAGGACTCCAAGGTTCAAAATTTGATTAAAATAGTTATATAGATACACCAGACATTTGATTGTTTTGTTGTTTGGAAGGAGGGAATGATGGGAGCTTAAGGGAATAAAGCTAAATCCTTTCAGGATTCAGGATGACCCAAGACAAGAATGCATTTTTTTCTTTTTACCACTTTTTTTTTACATTTTTCTTTCAGTCCTTTGAAAATTTCAGGTGATTTTTTAAAATGTTATATACTTAATAAACATGTTGGCACAACTATATTTATATTTTATCAGTTACCGCCTCTTTCTCCAATTGTTTGTTCATTTATCTCTATAAAAGTGTACAATTTTCCTTTTAAATGTTTTTCATTTTTTGGTCACTTTTTTTTTGGTTCTAATTTCTTTATTTTCATTACATCATAAAACTTTCATATTTCTTGCTGTTTCTCATATTGATCATTTTAATTTTATTGTAGTATTCTATAACATTGATACAGCACAGTATATAAAACTGTTGGTAGAAATTGGTAGAAACTTAGGTCATTTACAACTCTTTTCAATTACAAATATGCTGTTGTACTTATTTTTGCTTTTTTAGTTTATATTTTAAATATAATTCTGAGCTTAACCACCATGGGGAGAGAGACAGAAAGAGACAGAGGCAGAGACAGAGAGATTCATGAGAGATTCATGATCTCCATTTTTAAAAGTATTTACTGAATTCTACAAATTACTTTCAAAACTGTTCTCCTCTGTGCTTTCTTTTGAACTTCTCTCTGTTCTTTTCTGTGAATAAATAAATAAAGGTTTCAATGGCTTGATTGATTTTGTTTCGGCATCAATATTATTTATTGCTTTCCCTATCCTAACTTCTTTGCCAACTAAAACCCGAAAGAAAGAAAAAAACACTGTAAGAAATAAACATTTTAAACTAGACAATTTGCCTAGTGGCCATGTCTGAAGGTGCATGCCTCTTCTATAGTTTAAGTTCATTTCTGTGTCAGAGCATTGGCAGCTCACTTCATCACAGATCCTCATTGCATTGGTCAGAGTTCTTAAGACTTTTGAAATTGTTTTCATTTATAATATCACTGAATTTATTGTTCTCTTTTTATTCTGTGTCAGTTATACTGTTCAGGGTTCTCTGAAATAATTCCTTCATTTCTTATGGCAAAATAATATTCTGTCACGTTCATATACCAAAATTTGTAAATCATTCTCAAATTGATGGGCACCTCCTTTATATTCTAGTTCTGATCTTTCTTTTTTTCCCTTTTCAGTCCCCTCTTTGGGATCAAGAAATTAAATTTTGTTTGCCATCATTCCCTTCCTCTTTCCCAGAGGCACCCAAAGTAGGTAATACACCCCCTGGAGGTGCTGGAACAGTCCAGGGGGCTGGTAGTAGCCTCAGGTGCAATTGGGGACATTAAGTAAAAATAAGGGGACAATGAAAGCATAAGGAAAGAAGAGAAGAGAAGAGAATTTGGAAAAACTGTGCATTTCATTTGATGAATAACAGAGTTAAATTCATAGTGATTACCTTATTTTCCAAATAAACACACAACATGCAAGTCATAATCAATCAGGTGTCAAGTCTGTCTACAAGTCTTAAAGAACAAGTGTTGCCACATGAGTGTGTGGCCCGTTGTTGGGAAGTCCAGCATGCCTCAGCAGGAATATGTGCATGTAATGAGTTATTTATAATATGATACTATATGGTTATATGATATAATATTGCATCATCAGCATTTCAATGCATGAAAAAATACAAATTTAGAATAAATTATTGAATATAAGATGTCTTTTTTATATATTTTTTGAAATGATGCAAATGTCCAAAAAAAATTATTAAAGGGGTAAATATTTCCAGGGGGGCACTGAGAAAAAAAAACTTTTAAGGGAGTGGTAGTCCAAATAAGTTTGGGAATCTATGCTCTTACCTTTTCCCACCCCTGCTTGCATCCTTGCTTAGTCTGATGTATGTTTAAACCAAACAATTTGATTGTGTATGTGGGGGAGGGGGGGTAAAGATGGAGGGAGAGATGTTCAACACTCCTTTTCTGCTTCAGGTAAAGGTGAGATTCCTTTGATGCTTGCTCCCTGACCATTTCCTCTATGTTGGCATATTCTTTTCACAAACCCCAATTATGGGGAAAAGCACGTTTCACCCCATCTCCTTCTCCTCTCTATACTTGTATTTTTGTCTTTTTGACTTCCCTCTTCTTTCCCCCTCTTCAACCCCCCCCAGGACCTCTCTTTTTATATGTATCTCACTTAAGAATCCTTCAAAGACATTAAGTTCTTAAGGGGACACTTGTTTCTTCTTTCTGTAGAATGTTAGCACTACACAATCCTACTCCCCATGTAATTGCTCAAATAAATTTACCTTTCTAGATTTCTATTCCCTCTTGTATTTACATTTTAGAATTCATACTCAATTCTGATCTTTTCATCAGAGATGCTTGAAAGTCCTTACTTCCATTAAAGATCTATTAGAGGTGGCACAGTGGATACAGTGCTGGATCTGGAGTCATAAAGATCAGAGTTATATACCCTCAGATACTATACTTGTGTGAGTGACTGTTGGCATGTCACTTAATTTCTGTCTGCCATACTTTTCTCAACTATAAAATGGGATCATAATAGTACGTTCCTCACAGAGTTATTTTGAGGAGCAAAAGAGATAATATTTTTAAAGCCCTTAGCACAGTGCCTGGTAGATGGTAGACATTTAAGCAATGGTTACGCCCTTCCTTTTCCTATTCAGCTTTGTAGGGTTAGTTCTTCTTAGTTGTATTTCATTACTTACTTTATCTTCTTTCATTCATAGTAAAAATGCTTAGTCTTGTATGACTCTAATATGATCCCATAGTGCTTTAACTGCTTTTTTCTGGACACTTTTAGCAGATTTCTTTTTTTGCCTTGGAAATTCTTGACTTTGTCTATAATATTCCAGGGACTTTTCTTTTGGAGATTTAATTTAGGAAATGACTGGTGTATTGTTGCTATTTTCATTTTGTCTTCTTATTCTAATAGATCTGGAGAGTTTTCATATATGATTGCTTGAAATATAGTACCTAGGTTTTTGTTTTGTTTAATATTACCTTTCAATGAGGCCATTGATTCTTCAATTACCTCTCTTTGATCTGTTTTCTAGGTAATTTGTTTTTTGCATCCACAAAAGTGTACACAGAGTTGGGGAAAGAATCATTTATTATTATTATTATTATTCATTTATTATCTCCATTAAAATATGCTTGCTTTTTTAAATTTCATGACATTCACTTTTGATGATTCAATTGTTATTTCATTTGCATTGTTATAATCATTATATATATATTGTTTTCTTGGCTCCATTTACTTTACTGTGCATCAGTTCATGTATATCTTTCTATATTTCCCCATCATATTGATTAATTCTTATAGCACACTACTATTCCATTATATTCATGTGCCACATTTTATTTATCTATTCCCCAATTTATCAGTATCTACTTTGTTTCAAATTCTTTATTATCATGAAAAGTGTTGCTATATATGTTTTGTTGTATGCAGGACTTCCTTATCAGTTGTCCCTTAAGACTATAGGCACAGTAATGAGACCCCTGGGTTAAAGGGCATGGACATTTTATTCATTTTATTGGCATAATTTTAAATTGTTTTCCAGAATGATTGTGCTGATTCACAACTCCACCACAATATACTAGTGTGTCTATCTTTACACAATTCATTCAACATTAAATACTTCTGCCTTTCATTATCTTTGTTAATTTGCAAAGAATAAGATAGAGACTCAGCATTGTTTTTTATTTGCATTTATCTTATTAGTTGGTGCATTCTTGTATGTGCGTGTGTGTGTGTGTTTGCACATACATATGTATAAATTGTTCATATATTTTGGATACAAAGCCCTTTGGGGAGATATTTGATGCAATGATTTTCCCCCATTTAACCACTCCCTTTTGCACCACAAGTGTATTAATTTTGAGTATGTAGAAGTGTTTCTGCCTCATGTAATTAATGTTCATCTATTTTATCTTTTGTAATTGCCTCCATCTCTTTTTTTTATATTAAGAATACATTACTTAGGGGCAGCTAGGTGGCGCAGTGAATAGAGCACCGGCTCTGGAGTCAGGAGGAACTGAGTTCAAATCCGGCCTCAGACACTTAACACAAAAACTAGCCGTGTGACCTTGGGCAAGTCACTTAAGCCCCAACTGCCCTCCAAAAAGCAAAAAAAAAAAAAAAGAATACATTACTTACCCTTAGCCATAAGAGGCTTATAATGGACTTCTTTCCTAATTTTTTTTAGATAACATGAAATTTAACTTTAAGATCAAATATACATTGTATAATACAGTGTAAATTAGTATTGTAAGCCTAGCTGGCTTGTGCTGGGCAGCTAGGTGATGCAGGGGATGCAGTGCTGGGTATGAAGTCAGGAAGACTCATCTTCCTGAGTTCAGATCTGGTCTCAGATACTTCCTAGCTGTGTGGCTCTGGGCAAGTCACTTAACTCTGTTTGTATCACTTCCTTACCTGTAAAATAAGCTGGAGTATCTGTGCTAAGAAAAATACAAATAAGGTCACAAAGAGATGGACATGACTAAAATGTGACTGAACAACATTTTAAGCCTATTTGCCAACAAATTGCCCTGAAGTAATTTGTATTTTCCTCTGTGTTGAAAGGAGAGGAATATGCATTTTATAATAATGGCATCTTACATATTTGCTCTTTATTAATTTGATTTCCTATTCCTTTTCAAATCATATTAGCAAAGGTTCACAAATTTCATTATTCTTTTCAAAGAATAATCTTTTATTTTGATCTATCAGTTTGTTGGTCTATGGTTAACATATTTCTAGTCTAAGTTTTAATATCTCCCCTTTTATACTTATATTGTTTGTTCATTTGTTGAACTTCCTAATTTTTAAAATGCATATTTGATTATGTCTTTTTCTACTTTGTTGCAGTTTGTGAAAATATTTTTCCCTTGAGGACTACTTTACCAGAAATTTTATGTGGTTTCATCATTATAAACTTCTTTCACATAAGGATTCATTGTTTCAATTATTTGTCCTTTGTCTCACTCATTTAGAATTTCATTGTTTTATACCTACTTATGTCTGTGGGGTTTTTTTTGTTTATAGTCCCTGGACTTATTTCTATTTTTATTGCATTATCTTTAAAGGTCTTTAAAGGATGCATTTATGTCTTCTGCCATTTTACAGTTATCGGTATTATCTCTGTGACCTGATAAATGCTTAATTTTAATACAAGTTCCATGTGGTACATATACATATATTCTTTAACAGTCCTATTTAGAAGACATTATGAGTCTTTTCACTCTAGTTTCTCCAGAAATTTGTTTTTTGTTTATATTTTTTGTGTTATTCTTTATCCAATGGGACTCTAAAAATTACTGCCATTGTTTATTAGTATTTATTTCTTCTTGTATTTCAACTAATTTTTCTTTATGAATTTAGGCATTTAGAACATATTTCTGTTGTTCAGTCACTTTCAGTCATGTCTGTCTTTTTGTTACACCACTTGAGGTTTCTTGGTAAAGATAATGGAGTGTTTTACCATTTCCTTTTCCAGCTCATTTTACAGATGAGGAAACTGAGGCAAAGGGGGTAAGTGAGTTGGTCAGGATCACATAGCTAGTAAGTATCTGAGGCCAAATTTGAACTCAGGAAGATGGAGTCAGAAATCAAAGCTCTGTGTAGTCATATGTATACATTCTCTAAATCACTATTGATTAAAGAAATGCAAATTAAAACAACTCTGAAATGCAATCTCACACCTCTAAGATGGCTAACATTACTGAAGAGGAAAATGATAAATGTTGGAAGGGATGTGGGAAAACTGGATCATTAATGCACTGTTGGTGGCATTGTGAACTGATCCAGCCATTCTGCAGAGCAATTTGGAACTATGCCCAAAGGATAATCAAATAGTGTATGCCCATTGGTTCAGCAATCTCTCTACTAGGTATGTTTCCCAAAGAGATAGAAAGGGAGCGGAGAGGGGTAGGACCTAGATGTACAAAAATATTTATGTTTTTGTGTTGGCAAAAAAGTGGAAATTGAGTGAATGTCCATTAACTGGGGAACTGCTGAGCAAGTTGTGGCACATGAGTGTAATGGGATATTAGTGTGCTATGAGAAATGATGAGCAGGATGATTCAGGTGAGTATAAAGTAAAGTGAGAAGAACCAGGGGAGTATTATACACAGCCCTTCTCAGCAATACAATGATTCAATACAATTCCAAAGAACTAACAATGAAAAATGTTATTCTACCTCCAGAGAAAGAACTGATAGAATATAAATTCAAATTGGAACATGCTATTTTCACTTTTTTATGGTTTGTTCTGGTTTCAAATGTGAAAATTATCTTATAAACATCATAACGATAGAGTTGTAATAATATCCTCGAGTCCATTGTCATTCATGTGTAGCCTACTTGGGGCAATCATTTCTTAGTTTGCTATGTTACTTGTTACCATATCATTTCTCACTGTCTTGAGTTCTAAAGTAATCTAGGAGTATGTTTAGAAATTTCCTCATTAGTTACTGAAATGAGCTTGGAATTCCTACCTCAGTTCAATGTTGCTTGTTTAACAAACTAAAGAAATCTCTTTCATATAAGCAGTTGTTAATCTGTCACACACACACATACACACACATCCTTAATCTCTCTCCTGGGCTTAAATCAATATCCAAGTTGTTGTACAATTTATTACTTAATTATCTAATTGGGATCTAATCAATGATATCACAAAGGTCTAAGTAATCATTTTTCTGCTTTTCAATGAAAGGGTTAAACAGTCCTTACAAGGGATTAGTTCCTTCTCCCTGAGGATTGTGATACTCTCCTATAGTCTCTATCCTGTCACAATAGGCAAATCTTTGGAATAAGGTGAGAGGATGCTCAGACTAGCTGCCTCTTGGGTGAAGATAAAGATCTTAAACCCAAACTGAGAATTGTTGGATTTGTGGCTTTAAAGAGAGTATTTCTTACTACCTGAAGAGAGATAGGAACTATTGTGATCTGTCAGTCAAGGGATAGGTAAGTCATGCCTGGGAATTTTGAAAAAGGAGACATACAAACTCAGTCTATGATAGAGGACACATAACACAGTACCCAAATAGGCATGGGGGTAAGATGGTATAGACAGTGAGACTGACCAACAATCTTTCTGAGACTATAAAAGGACACTGGCAAGTGTCCTAGAAGCTTCTGATTTGTAATGAGAAATTTTTAAAAAAGAAATATCCAAGGAGTAGAGCCAAGATGGTGAAGTGAAAGCAGGGACTCACTGGAGCTCTCCCATAAATTCCTTCAAATACCTCTATATACCTCAAATACTGGCAAGCCTCCACTGAATAGAACAAAGATTGTCTTTGCCATTTTAAAAGCTGAGAAGAGCACCGAAAGGTTTTATCCTTCCACTTTCTTCTCCTCATTACTGTTTATTAGCAATGTCTCTAGGTAATTTTCTTGATAGCTAATTAAATTATTTATTCTTTCCTTTTTTATTCCTATAAAACATCTATGTTCTAGTACAAATGTTTGTTTTGCACATCAGTATATAATTATTGCATTCCTGGAAGGGGAAATTAAGGAAGA
>JAQQSW010001124.1:0-22076 GCA_028646575.1 Pseudocheirus occidentalis
TTTTGCTTTTTGGAGGGCAGTTGGGGTTAAGTGACTTGCCCAAGGTCACACGGCTAGTTTTTTGTGTTAAGTGTCTGAGGCCGGATTTGAACTCAAGTACTCCTGATTCCAGGGCCAGTGCTCTATTCACTGCACCACCTAGCCGCCCCTCTGCGCCACCTAGCCGCCCCACTCATTCTTTAGCATTAAATTATTTAGTTTCCA
Organism: Pseudocheirus occidentalis; assembly: GCA_028646575.1. NCBI lineage: Eukaryota > Metazoa > Chordata > Mammalia > Diprotodontia > Pseudocheiridae > Pseudocheirus > Pseudocheirus occidentalis. The sequence continues at coordinate 205 of JAQQSW010001124.1, forward strand.
ATTAGTTTTTTGCCTACCTTTCCATGGCCCTTCATTGCATATAATTTTTATTGCATCATGAACTGAGAATGATGCATTTAATATTTCTGCCTTTCTGTACTGAATTGTGAGGTTTTTATGCCCTAGTACATGGTCCATTTTTGTGTATGTGCCATGTACTGCTGAGAAGAAGGTATATTCCTTTTTATCCCCCTTCAGTTTTTTCCAGAGATCTATCATGTCTAGCCTCTCTGAAATTCTATTTGCCTCCTTAACTTCTTTTTAAGTGGCCAGGAACTAGTTAATCTATGAACTCAAGAGATTAGCCAGGAAACAGTTAAGTAATAATTTGTGAAATAAGAAATGAGTTCAGAGTACCCAAACTGAAACCGTATCCAAAGCAAAACTCAGTAAACTCAGAGTGAAATCAATCACTAAAATCGGCTACATGAATAAGCCTGCACCACCACCCCATGCCCAACCCTGTATTCACTCTCCTGGCTTCATCACATTCTCCTCATCCCTACTTCATGGTTCCCTGAAGTTTAAGATTAGATCCCCATACCTCAATGTCAACTAGTAATCAATTAATTACAGAAAAGTAACTGCTTATAACTGGATACCAATTAGTTTTGGTTACAGATTGTATTTCGATACCAATTTAGTTGTAGTTGCAGATTACACTTGGATACCAACATAGATATTGATTATGTTGTTAGAAACCCAAAATTGTATAAAAGGGTCTGTACTTCTGGATCAGGCTGCTGTTCCTTCAATTGGCATATGAGGGACAGCCACCAGCTGGCTAAATTAATTACAATTAAAGCTCCTTAAACTTTTTATTGGACTCGGTGCATATATGTTAAGTAATAATATTGTTTCATTCTCAATGGTGACTTTTAGCAGGATGTAGTTTCCTTCCTAATCTCTTTTAAATAGATCTATTTTAGCTTTTGCTTTATATGAGGTAAGGATTGCTACCACTGCTTTTTTCACTTTCACTGAGGCATAATATATTCTACTCCATCCTTTTACCTTTACCCTGTGCGTATCCCCTTGTTTCAGATGTGTTTCTTGTAGACAGCATATTGTAGGATTGTGGTTTTTAATCCATTCTGCTATCCACCTCTGTGTTATGGGAGAGTTCATCCCATTCACATTCACAGTTATGATTACTATCTGTGACTTTGCCTCCATCTTATTCCCTCCCCTGTTTATATCTTTATGTCTTCCTTTTCCCTCCTCCTCTTTAAGAATTTTCCTTTTGACCACCACATCCCTCTGTATTCCCTCCCTGTGTTGCCCCCTCTTTACTACCCTTTCCCCTTGCTACTCTCCCCCTCCCTATTGACTATCCTCCCTTTTATACACACCCCCCTTATCCCTCCTACTGCCTGTAGGGCACAATAGATTTTTCTTCTTAACAGAGTATGTTATTCCCTCATTGAACCCAAACCAATGCTAGTACATTTCATATATTGCTCCTCTCCCTCCGTCTTTGCCCTCTATTGTTATAAATTTTTGTGTCTTTTCATGTTCAAATCTAAACTTAGCCATTTGTATTGATCCCTCTTTAAATCAGAACCAATGAGAGTAACAATCATATGATGCCCATCTCCTTCCTTCCCACCCCTCCACTTTAGTATGTTTTTATGCCTCTTCTTATTTTTTACCATCTTTCTATTTACTATTTACCAACTTCTGCCTCTACCTTTCCTTTTCTCCCATTACAATCCCTTTCTTCCACTTAATAGGTTTTTTTTTAATTTTCAGATTCATCCAATTATACCCACACCCCCTTTCTGTGTATATCCCTTTTAAGTGTCACAATTCTTATACAAATTTCAATATTGACAGGTATCTGCTTCTCAAAAAGGAATTTAAACAGTTTGCTCTTATTCAGTCCCAAGTTATATGCATATGTGAGCATCTGTGTGTGTATGTGTATGTGTGAATGTATGTTTTCCTTGTTTACCTTTTTATGTCTTTCTTGGATCTTATAAGTGGAGATCAAATTTTTCGTTGAGCTCAGGCTTTTTCATAAGGAAAGTCAGTAAGTCCTTTATTTCATTAAATGACCATCTCCTTGCCTGAAAGAATATGCTAAGTCTTGTCCAGTAGTTGTCCTGGTTGCAGTCCTAGCTCTTTTGTTTTACAAAATACAGCATTCCATTCCCTCTGATCTTTTAATGTAGCAGCTGCCAAATCCTGTGTAATCCTGACTGTAGTCCCACGATATTTGAATTGTTTCTTTTTGGCTGCATTCAGTATTTTCTCCTTGGCTTTGTAGCTCTGGCATTTGGCTACTGTATTTCTTGGAGTTTTCAATTTGGGATCTCTTTCAGGAGGAGATTGGTGAATTCTTTCAATAACCATTTCTCCTTCTGATTCTAGGACCTCAGGATAGTTTTCTTTGACAATCTCTTGGAGGATGTTGTCCAGGCTGGTTTTTTCATCATAGCTTTATAATAGGCTGATAATTCTTAGGTTTTCTCTCCCGGATCTGTTTTCCAAGTCAGTTGTTTTTTCAAGTGAGATATTTTGTACTTTCTTCTAATTTTTCAGTCTTTATGTTTTGTTTGACTCTTGTTGCATCATAGAGTCCTTAGCTTCAATTTGCCTGTTTCTAATTTTTATTGAATTATTTTCCTCAGCTAGTTTTTGGAGTTCCTGTTCCATATGCTCATTTTTAATTTTTAGGGAGTTATTTTCTCTGGTTAGATTTTGGACCTCCTGACCTATTTCTCCAATTTTGCTTTTCAAAGATTTGTTTTCTTCAGTGAGATTTTTTTTTTCCAATTTGGTCACTGTAGATTTAAATTTATCTCCTACCTCTCTAATTTCATTTTAAAAATCTCTTTTGAGATCCTCCAAGAAGGCTCTTTGGGTTTGAGACCAATTCACATTTCCTTCTGTGGTCTCCAGTGTGGATATAGAGTCCCTGTTGCTTTCTGTTTGCTTTGTTTGTTCTTGCTCAGTATAAAAAGATTTGATGGTCCTAGCTTTACAGTTTCCTTCTTCCCCATTGTGAGTACTTATGTCCTGGATTTTTAGACTGGATATCCGCTTCTGGGGTGCCAGAGTCTTGAGCTTCTCAGTCTGGGAGGTAGGGGTTTGGTAGTTGCAAGCTCTGAGTGTGTAGCCTGAGGCCAATACCAAGCCTCTCAATGATTCCCCTGAGTTACTCTGAGGCTTACACAATAACCTGTGGGTGTGGGTTGGTCTGGCTCCTTCAGGTTTCTGAGTCTGTATCTCTGATCTGCAGCTCAGGCAGGCTCAGAGCAGGCTACAGCTGAAGGCCAAAGGCAGACTGCTGTTTGCTGATTGTCCTGGAGGTACTAAAGCACACCTGGGATTTTCTTGTTAGGGCTTGCTGGCTCCACCCTTCTGGGCTTAGACATTTTACTGTCTTCTTTCACCTTTCCTCAGCCATGCCCAAGCCTGAGGCTGTTTCCACTAATTCAAGATTTTACTCTGTGTGGGACATTTGACTCCCGACTTTTCTAGGTCAGGGATGGGGGATCAGAGCAACTAAACTTTATTCCTCCATCTTGGCTTCTGAAAAGTATGGGTGTATAATTTTAAACATCCAGGTTGCCCTAGGAAAAGCTGATGACCCTGCTGTGGGCCCCTAGTTTTTTCCTACCTGGATTGATGATCCTCTGTCCTGTGGTGAGATGGTCAGGCTGCTGCCTGTCTGGGGCTTCTTCTTGGTCCGCTATACTCTACTCTCAGCTCCTCACTGGTGCAGCTCCCTTGTGCTCAGTGTTTTCCTTACCCAGACCTGAGTAGGCACTTTCCTGGGCTGGGAATCTGCCACACTCAGTCTCACAATGGGTTCTGTCACTCTTAAATTCATTCAAATTCACTTTTTAGCCTTTAGCAACAGAATTGTTGGAGGACCATGGAAAGGTTACTGCTTCCTTTCTGCCATCTTTGCTCTGCCCCCCAAGAATATGATTTCTAAGGAATCCCTAAGACTCACCTTGATCTATGCAAGTTCAAGTCTTTTGTCATGATTTATATTCAAATGTTTGTGGAAGAAATGCAAAAGGAAAAAAAGTTATTGAACTATTTCCTACTTACCAGACCTCTCAATGATTAAACTAGACTTCTGTATGAACATTCTGATCAACTAATTGGCAAAAAAAATAAGATAATCAAAATCAACACATAGCTCATCCAACTAGATGATACTAATATGACTTTAAGGATACTAGACATTAAACAAGAGGTTTTTAGAGATATCTTTATTAGAATGAAGCAGCATAGTTGTCAAATACAGAATAATACATTAATATTTTTTTACAGTTACATATTAAGACAATATTTTTGCATTCATTTTTTTTTTATTTTAATTTCCAAATTTTCCTTCTCCCTCCATCACCTTCCCTTTCCTAAAGACAGGGAGCAATTTCATACAAGTTACACATTATTATTACAAATTACATTATATTACATATTACATTATATTACATATTACCATAATACTCATACTGTGAAAGAAGACACAGACCCAAAGGGAAAAAATGAAAAAAAGAGAGTAAAGAATATTTTGCTTGAATTGAATGCCAAATTTTAAAAATAAGTAATGTGCTTCACAATATTACTACATTCATTATTAATTATCAAGGACTTTTGTCCATTAAAACCAATTGTTTCTCCATGTATATCAACTGCATCACTATAGCCTAATAATATCAAGTGCTACTGATCTGTTTGGAGTTATTTCATTTAGAACACGATGTTCATTTTCATGTTCAAAAAGGTCATTTCATGGGATACTTGACATTATTGAATATTGTACAATAATCTTCAAATGCCAAAAGACCATCTGAAATATCTAAGTACTCATCTCCTATGGCTTAAAAATACATTTCTTTTTCTTTTGTTGATAGAGTAAATTAAGTTCCTCTCAAAATCCTGGGATACTGTGTCTTTGGACCCTAGAAGAGAAATTTGGGGCATGATTGTAGGTAGGGGTGAGTAGAATGAGAATTTCTAGTATTGTTTTGTCTATTTGGTCCTTGGTACAGCCTGCAAGACAATGGGTACAGCTGGAGTAAGGATTGGCCTCTGGCTCAACCTCAGAGGAATCTGCAAAATTAAAGAAAACAATTAGAATTCAATAAGTATGTAATATCAAACAATAGAGAGAAAGAGAAGTAGTTACAAATGTTAATAATATATGGAAAAGGAGATTGTAGTAATGAAAACAAAACAAGTTAGAACAGTGGTTCTTAACCTTCCTAATGCTGCAACCCTTTAATACAGTTCCTCATGTTGAGGTGACCCCCAACCACAAAATTATTTTCATTGCTACTTCATAACTGCAATTTTGCTACTGTTATGAATAATAATATAAATATCTTATATGCGTGATGTATTTTCATTGTTATAAATTGAACATTAACCACAGGTTGAGAACTGCTGATTGAGTTTCAGATTGATATGATTTTAATAGAGACCAAATTTACATTTGATTTCAGAGAATGTAAGGAAATAAACAATCAATCCATAAATGTGCACTATCTACTGAAGTTTTATTAATACTAATTTAATTAATACTATTAATACTAATTAATAGGGTCTCTTAATTTCAGCAAGATTCTTGATTCTTGAATTCTTGAATCAAGAATATTGCTGAAATTAAGAGATCTTATTTATCCCCAATCACCTTTAATACTTGCATATATTTTCTCTCAAAAAGCAAAAGAATTAAATAGGAACTCACTGGTCTTTAAAAACTATATTGTTTGCAACCAAGAAGCTTGTGGTCATGTTCTTGTTACTATAGTTAAATCAAATTAATTATATAGGAAATAAAGCTTTAATTGTTTCTCTTTTGGCCTTCTATATATTTCCATCATAATAATATTAAGCTAATTCTTAGTAGCCTGTTAAATAGGCAAATTGTGCTGAATAAAATTTGTCCATGTGGAATAGATTACTTCTCTACTTTGAAAAGAAAATCATCTCAATAAAGACCATCCAAAGCATTGCAGCAAAAGATATGACTACTCACCTGTGTCTCTTTACAAGTTCTGAAAGAAAATTCCTGCAGGAGTCGGCAAGTTGCAAGTTTCATATTCATAAGTGCAAATCTCATCCCAATGCAGTTTCGGGGACCAAGACCAAAGGGTAGGTACACATAGGGATTTATGGTCTCTTTGTTTTCCTTGCTGAACCTGGTTTTTCAAAATTACAGGAGAAAAGACATGAGTGGAAAATAGAAGATAACAAGGCTTGTCAGAAGAAAAATGACCCTGACTCTGGAGAGATGCATCAATCCATCAATTGAAAAACATTTACTTAGTGCCTGCTATGTATAAGGAACTGTGGTAAGTGCCAGGGATACATAAAGAGGCAAAAAATATTCCTTGTTCTCAAGGAGCTTAAAATTCAATGGGAAAACCAATATGAAAAACTATACAGTGCCAGCTAAATGCAGGATACATAGGGAATAATTAAAAGAGAGTAGTCACTGGAATTAAAAGGAGTTTAGTAAAGCTCCCTGTAAAAGGCGAGATTTGTATTAGGACTTGAAGGAAGCAAGGGAGATCAGAAGTCAGAGTAGAACAAGCTGTGCAGTCCATGCAAGGGAAATAGCCAGAGCAGATTCTTGAAACTGAGATTGAGTGTCTTGTTTGTGGAACAGCCAACTTACCAGTGAAATTGGATCAAAATGTAATAGACAGAAAATAAGGTGAAGAAGACTGAAAAAGTATTAGTGGGTTTGGTTATAAAGGTTTTAAATGCCAAAGAGAGCATTTTGTATTTGCTACTGCAGGCACTAGAGGGTCACAGGAGTATATTGAGGATGGGGGTTACATGATGATGCCTGCACTTTATGAACCCATTTTCATGACTAAATATAGAATGAATTGATGTGGGGAGAGAATTGAGGCAGGTAGAGGCACCAGCAGGCTGTTGTAATAATCCAAATGTAAGATGATGAGGCCCTGCACGAGAATGGGAACAGCATTAGAGAAGAGAAATTTTTTTTAAATGTTGAGTAGGTGAAATTGACAAGCCTTAGCAACAAATTGGTTATGGGGAGGGCAGGAAGTGAGAGATAGTAAGTAGTCGAGCATAATTCCAAGACTATGAATCTTAGGGACTGAGAGTATAATGTTGCGAGAAATGGGTAAGGTGGGGAGGGAATTTATGGGGAATGATAATGAATAATGCTTTGGTCATACTTAAGTTAAGATGTCCAATGGACATCCAGTGCAATATGTCTGAAAGACTTTTGTAGATTAGAGATTAGAGGTCAGTAGAGAATTTGGGGCAGGGTAGATAGACAAGAAAATCATTGGCATAAAGATGCCAGCTAAATCTATGGTAATGGATGAACTCCCCAAGTGAAGCAGCATGAGGAGAGAACAGGGTCCAGATCAGAACCCTGAGGGACACCTAAGAATTAGAGATTGTGACATACAAGAAAACCCAGTAAAAGAGACAGAGGAATGCTCAGATAGGGAGGAGGAGAACCAGGATAGAGAGAGGACCCAAAAACCTAGAGGGAACAGAATATCAAAGAAGGGAAATGGTCAAAGGCTGAGAAGAGGTCTAAAAGAACGAGGATTAAGAAAAGACCATTGCAGGGGCAGCTAGGTGGCACAGTGAATAGAGCACTGGCCCTGGAATCAAGAGGACTTGATTCCAAACCTGGCCTCAGGTGACCTTGGACAAATAAATTAACTTCAATTGCCCAGCCTTCCCCCTCCAAAAAGAACAAAAAAAGAAAAAAGAAAAGGTCATTGCATTTGGAAACTAAGGGCTCATTGGCAACTGGAAAGAGTAGTTTCAGTGAAATGATGAGATCAGAAGAAAAATTGTAAGAGGTTAAGAAAGGGAGAGGTAAATGTCTAGATGGCAGAGCAAAGGGAGCATACCAACTAACCTCTCCCAAAATACTCCTCCAAACAGCTTTAATATAACATGTCAAATCAAATTTTAAAATGATATATTAAAAAAATGATGTACAGAGACAATTTTTTCTAGCCCAGGAGAACTTGGGACAACAACTCAGAAGGAGGGATCTATATCTCATATCACAGGAGTGGGGTTGGGGGGGGGGGGTATGGGGAATGGGGAAAAGCAGAGAATGACAGTGACACCAGTGATGGGCATTGGAGGTGGCCATGACAACAGCAATTCCAGGAGCTCTCACTGCCTATAGAAAATAAGAGGATTGAACCCATAGCCAGAAAGAGATTTCAAGGGATCCCTGCTCTAGAAATACATACAAGATCAGCATCATTTAGCAGCTCCATTGTCCATTATGCAATTCCAGATACAAGTTCCAGGGAGGAGAGGAGTAGTGGTCATGAGAGAGCACTATGAGGATGAGCACCATAGTGCTGATAGGAGTACAGGGACCATGTTCCTCCCTGAAGTAAACCAACTTAGAATAATTAAAAACTTACAGGCCCCCAAAAAGTGTTTTAAAAAAAAGGTAAAAAAATCTTGAAGTGCGGGACAATGACACTTCAGCCTCAAAAGGGCATAATCTGACTTTTACCAGGAAATTTAAAGGCAAGAAAAAAATTGTAAAAAAAAAAAGCAAGCAAAGAAAAAGAAAACCTGAGTATTAAGAACTATGAGGATTACAGAGAAGTTAGAGACCAAAAGTCAGAAGAAGAAAATTGCATGAAAACATCTACAAGCAAAATCTCAAATAAGATGCCATGTTGGATAAGTCTCAAATAAATTTCCAGAAGAATAAAACAAATGAAGAAACATTGTTCAAAAAGGAAAAAAATGTTATAAAGTAAATCAAAACAGTAGAGGGAAAATTGGGAAAAGAAATGAGAGTAATAAAAGATAATTTTGGAAAGCAAATTAAAATCTTTGTAAAAGAGGCATAATAAATTTAAAGAAGAAAAGGCTGCTTAAAAAGTAGAATTGCCCAAGTGAGTAAAAGATGTACAAAACCTCACTGAAGGAAATAATTTCTTGAAAATTAGAAATGGACAAATAGAAGCTAATGAATCAATAAAACATCAAGAAAGAATTAAATAAAGTCAAAGGAATGGGGTGGGAGAGGAAAAAATGCCAAATATCCCTTCAGAAAATCAACTGATCTTGTAAATACATTGGGAGACAACTTAGGAATTCTTGTATTACCTGAAAGCCACAATTAAAAAAAGAAATTACACGTCATCTTTCAAACAATTGCTGAGAACCAGAGAGCAAGGTCGAAATTGAAAGAATTTGACAATCCTCTCTGAAAAGATCCCAAAATGAAAACTCCCAGGAATATTATAGCCAAATTCAAGAAGTCCAAAGTCAAGAGAAAATGATGTAAACATACAGAAAATAACAGCTCAAATATTGTGGAGGTATAGTCAGGATCATACAAGGTTTACCTACTACCAAGATAAAGGAATGAGATGCTGGGAATATAATGTTATAGAAGCAAAGTAGCAATGATTACAACCAAGAATTACCAACTGAGCAAAACTGAATATATTTTGACAGTGAAAGAGCGAAATTCTAGGAATTCGTCATGAAAAGACCAGAGCTGAACAGACAATGTGACATTCAAACATTGCATTCAAGTAAATATAAGTTAGAAATCTTGATATACTTTAAAAGGTTAATACATTTTCATTCATGAATGGAAATATGGTACTGTAACCTGGAAGAACTATATTATCATTTTGGGATAGTGAGAAGCAGTCTACTAGTCAGGGAGCATGGGTATGATCTGATTGTGTTGAGATGAGATGGCCTCAGAAGAAAAATAGAAGGGGGATTAAAAAAGGAAGGATATGGTAGAATTTGGAAGGGAGAAAAATGAGGAAAACTTTCTCACCTACAGAAGATGCATAAGGAAGAATTTTTCCAATTGAAGAGAAAATAAAATGTTGAAAAAAGCAATACTTAAATCTCACTCATTCATATCAAACAAGGAAGAGTACATGTACATACTTAATTAGATATAGAAATCCTTAACTGAAAGGGAAGTAGAAGGACTAAGAGGAAGCAGGGAGCAGTGGTAAGAGGAAAGGTATATTAAGAGGGCAGTAGTTAGCAAAAAAGAAAAAAAAACTTTTGAAGATGATCAAGGAAAAAAGAGACAAAAATAGAGAAGAGGTGAAAGAGAAAGTCAAAGAAGAGGAAAATGAGAAAGAAGAGAAGGTAAAGGAGAACAAGAAGAAAGGAATAAGGGAAATATGAAGTTAGCAATTATCATGAGTATGTAAGATAAATTTACACAGGAAATGGAAGTGTTTGGACAATAGATTAGGAAGCAGAATCCAACAGTAAGTTGTTTATAAGAAACATACTTGAAACAAAGACACAAACATCTGGGCATAAAATTAGGGACTGTAACTGAATCTACTGTACTTCCACTGAAGTAAAATAGAGAGGGTTGGAACCATGATATCAGACAAACTAAAACCAGACCTGATTTAAAGAATAAACCAGATAAACTGCATTAGCTAAAAGGTACCATAGACTATTAGAAGTAATATTAAAAGAATTATTAAGAATATTAAAAGTAATAAAATAAGTAAATAGAAATAATATTAAAACAAAACATAGATATATTAGATGGAAACACATACAAATCCTTAAACTATAAGTTTAATGAGGAGGAAACAGTAAAATCGTGCTATTGTAGATGTCTAATTTACCCCTCCCAGAACTAGATAAATCCAGTTCATAAAATAAATAAGATGCCTAGATTATAACTGCTGCCTTTTGATTGGTCTCATAGCCACCATCCTTTCCACTCTCCATGCCACTCCTCACTCAGCTATCACAATTACCTTTTTAAGGCCCAGGTCTGATTATATCTCTCCTCTCATCAAAGCTCTACAATGATAAAGAGTTAAACTCATACTAAATGAGTTAGAGATTAAAATAATATTAGAAAAGTTAGATATGACTGACCTTTAGAGAAAACTGAATGGGAATAAAGAGGAAAACACATTCTCCATTAGCTATACATGGGTCCTTCACAAGAATTGCCCATATATTGGGGCATAACAGCTTCACAAAGAAATCAAGAAAAGAGGACACATTGAATCAACTCTTTTTGGAACACAGCAAAATATAAAATAAATTAAATAAAGAGCTTTTGAAGCACTGATTAAAAATTAATTGAAAACTAAATAATCTCATCTTCAAGAATGAATGGGTCACAGCAATACCACTTCCAGGGCTGTATCCCAAAGAGATCATACAAGTGGGACGGGGACTTGCATGTACAAAAATATGGCACCTCTTTTTGGGGTAGCAAAGAATTGGAAATTAAGGGGATAACCATCATTTGGGGAATGGCTAAACAAGTTGTGGTATATGAATGTAATGAAATAATACTCTCCTATAAGAAATGAGGAGCAGATGGACTTCATAATAACCTGGAGAGACTTATATAAACTGATGCTGAATGAGGAGAGCAGAACCAAGAGAACTTTGTACACAATTACAGACACATCCTATCTATTATGACTAACTTTGATAGACTGGGCTCTTCTCAGCAATGAAAGATGATAAAATAATTCCAAAAGACTCATGATGTTAAGGGATACCCACATCCAGAGAAAAGAACTACAGAATCAGCATGCAGACTAACGCAAACTATTTGCTCTCTCTCTCTTCTGTGCTTTTTTTTTTTGCTTTGTTCCTTCTTTTCTCATTGTTCATTCCATTGATTATAACTATTCTTTACAACTTAACTAATGTTTAATGCAAAGGTATTTGCAGAAATTAAATTGGATTGCATGCCACCATAGGGTAAAAGGGGGAAAGGAGAAGGAAGGGAGAAAATTTGGAACTCAAGGGGTTATGGAACTGAATGGTGTAAACTAAATGCAAATTTAAAAAAATTTAAAGAATTAATGGATCAGGGGAAAGATCAGAGAAGTAGTCAATAATTCCATTAAAGGTAATGATAACAATGACACAGTATTCAAAACTGATGGGAAGCAACCCAAGTAATATGTAGAAGAAATTTTATATCTCTAAAACCTTAGATTAAAAAAAAGAGGGGGAGTTCAGATCAATGAACTGCGCATGAAACAAAAAACACAGAAAAAGAACAAATTACAATCTTCATTTAAACACTAAAATAAAATCCTAAAAAACAAAAAGAGATTTTAGAAAATAAAAGTTAAAAGACTAAAAGTTAAAAGTTAAAAAATAAAAATGGAGATCTGGTTTATGGGGGGTGGACAATAAAATAAATATATCATTGCTTAATTTGATTTTTAAAAAGGAAGAAAGCCAAATTACCAGCATTAAAAATGAAATGAGTGTGAATGCACTATGAATGAAGGTGAAATTAAAGTAAATATTAGAAGCTGGTTTTTTTCTAATAATAAGTCAACAAAAATGACAATTTAAGTGAACTGGAATAACATTTAGAAAAACATGTAATGCACAGATTAACAGAAGAGAAAAAAAATACTTAAATGACCAAAACTTAGAGAAAGAGATTTGGGAACTCAAAGTTTTCAAAAACAAATGTAAAATTTTGTTTTTACTTGCAACTGGGAAATAAGTTGTATAGGCAATGGGATATAGAAATTTCTATTGCCCTACAAGAAAGTGTGGTGATGGGGAAGAAAGAGACAGAGAGGAGGAAGGGGTAATCAGAATACAGGCCATTGAGGTGGGGGAGAGATGGGGAGAAAATTTGGAACTCAAAATCTTCTGGAAATGAATCAACACTTTCAGGTCTTTTTGACTCTGAATGTAACATCATGTCCTCTGTCTGTTATGCCCTAAAATATTTAATAACTGCTAAGGTCTTGAAAACACCTACAAATAAGTGATTCATGAAAATAATTACACATTTGCATTGATCTCAGAACAGAGAACAAATATAATACCTAGCTAATAGAGTCAAAGTTTATAAAATTTAAAACTTGAAAGGATCTCAGTTGACATACAGTTTAATTGCTCATTTTTCAACTGGGAGACTCTAACAAAGATCAGTATTCAAAACCTACTTCTGACATTTCTTAGCTATAAGGCTAGTGCCAAGTCACTTAACATCTATCAGCTTCAATTCCTTCATCTATAAAAAAGAGACAATAATATCTAAAGTGGCTATGTCTAAACTATGGAAATAGCTACTGTAGGCATTACACAAGGTTGTTGTGAGAGTTCAAGTTACAAACCCAATGTCATCAATTCAGGCAAGATAAAAAAAATGAAATTCAAATTCTGATACTGCCTCTCAACACGTTATTCTCTCCAAACTGTTACAATTGGTCATGTTCAATAACCTTTTCCCTTATTTAAAAAATAAGTTTTTACCTTTCAGGGTGGAACTCCTCTGGATTTGGCCAGTATTTTGGGTCATGATGAAGGACAAAGGCTGGAGTCATCACCGCTGTGCCTTTAGGAATCCTGAGTCCATTGATCTCAACAGTTTTTTTTGCAACCCTTTCAATTCTGCTAGCTATGGGAAACATCCTGAGATTTTCATTTATCACCATGTCTAGGTACTCCATCTGTAACACGGCATCATATGTGACTGCTTCCTGAGAATAGAACAAACAGTTCGAAGTACTAAGTCCTAGATACTAAGGTGATATCACATCTACCTTTACTCACGTGGTCTCAGAATGTGTCTATATGAAACCTATCATAGATCTGGTCACCAATATTATAGTAATACCCTCTAGAAGAAAACTCAAGATATTTTTATATTGAAGCTATGGAATATTGGAAGTCACTGTATTCCTTAACATACTGATGAGGCTCATTCAAAGTGAGAATAGCATCTATATAAATATTTAAATAAAATGAGCCCTTTTGACCCTGTGATAAAACTCTTGAACCTCAGTAGAAAGATGAATGTGCTTAGAAGTGATAAGATGAATATTTTTCTTCTGTTCTTCCAGGTTGTCTCTTGTAACCAACCAGGTGAACCATGAAATCTAGGGTGGAATAGTAGATGAAATTTACCTCAGTCAAATTTAGATACACCTGAAGCCTAAGAAGAGCCCTCCTGTGTCTGTATTGCTCCTCAGCTTCCACTTCTTATCATCTCTACTTATCCTTCCAAAGGACCTCAGTATTTGGTACTTTATCCTGCCAGGTGATCCTCAGAATATTCCTAATACAATTCAAACTGAAGTGATTCAGTTTCCTGGGATGGTGCTGTCAAACTGTACAGGTTTCACAGGCATACAACAATGAGATCAGCACAATCCTTCTGTAGGACTACATTTTGATAGTCAATCTATTACCTCTTCTCTCTGATACTTTCCTTCAGAGCCTCCCAAACTCTGAGCTAGTTTGGCAAGGCACATGACAACCTCATTTTTAATGTGTACATGCCTGGAAGGTACATTTCTAAGGTAAGTGACGTTATCTGCAGCTTTAAAACTTCTCCATTTGCTATAACCGATAGTTCCATGTATGTTTGGTGAGATGGTGGCTGATGGAACACCTGTGCTTACTTGGCGTTAATTGTTGGGCAAAGTTAGCACAAGCAGCAGAGAACTCATCTATACTTTGCTGCTTCTTAGCTTCAGAGGCTGCATTGAGTTCACAAATATCTGCAAATGGAAAATCATGCACCAAATCTCCCTCCACTTTGGTCTTCACTTGTATCCTTTATCAAGTTGAAGAATTTGCCATCAGTGTGATTGCTGACCTTGATGTGATGTTTATCCTTATTGAAAGCATTTGACAACATGGTTGAAAACAACATGCTGAAAAACATGGGAGCAAGCACACAGCCTTGCTTCACTCCATAGGTGACTGGGAAAGTATGAGAGCATTGTTCATTATTGAGAACCTCAGGAATAATGCCACCATGAAATTGACATATAGTGCTGAGGAATTTCTCCAGACAACTACATTCTGACTCTACTTCAGAGAGTACAACTCCATTTAGACTAGCCATGTTGTTCAAATGCAAAACATATGCTTGCCAACAAGACTATTTTATGGAAAACTCAAATGGGGAAAGCATTCACGTGGTGATGAGGAGAAACAATAAAAGGATATTCCCAAGGTCTCTCTTAATAACTTTGGAATTAATTTGTGATATGGTGGACACCGGCATAGGACCACTTGGCATGGCATGCCCACATCAGAGAAGGTGCTGTGCTCTATTGAGCAAAGCAAAACTGAAGTAGGTCAAAAGAAACACAAGATGTGCAAGTTTAGAGAATCCACCTCAAATGTTCACATGGACTATTTGTGCCTGACCTGTGGTAGAACATTCCAAGTTCATACAGGTCTGATCAGACACAGTCAGACACACGGTAACTTGACTCTAGGATAATGATGTCATTTTGGTCCTCTTCAAGAATAATGCAGGCATTGCAAATATGATTAACTTCTATCCAGAACTAGAAGTCTTCTCTCTTTGCTCGCCATAATGTTGAGATGCTCTAGTAGTGAGTGTTTCATAACAGGTTAGTATACATCCAAGGGACTTCACAACAAAAAGACTCAAGAGTGTACACATGTAATGGTAGAATTTAGAAGAAAAAATTGGGGTGGGGGCAGAAAGGCTTTCCCTACATCCTTCTCAACTGATAACATAGTTATTTACTAACAAGCACACTAATCACATTATCCTTTTCCAACACCTCTATATAACTTGAGAGCATGTTACAAGCCTTGGAAACAGAATAGGGAATCACTATTTAGTAGTCATCACCTGTCTCGAAGAAAAAAATAAATCATGGTAACCTGTAGAATACAAGAGAAAATGATTAACATGCAAAAAACATCTGGTGCCAAACCAAGATGAGCTAGAATCTGTCCCCATTCATTTATGTGCTCTATGTTGTTCTCAGCACCTTTATAGGGGTTCAAGTTTGGTTTGCTACATGGTCAATGAGATCGAAAGAGATACTTTCATGAATTTACCTTCTCTTCCTACTGGCACCACTCTAGCTTGATCATTCATTATTGTTCAAGTGGATTATTTCAATACATTCTCAAGGTTATCCCTTAATATCATAGCAAAATAACCATTTGTTTTCCCATAAAGTGATTATCCTACTTGTCCAAGAGTGATAGAGACAGGTTATTCTGGTGTGTCAAAAAGAGGTGCCTGGGTATGAATGACTCCACTGTCAATTCATAAGACCTTTTGTCTTCTGAAACTGGGAATGTTTTATAACCCTTGTTATCAGTCACCTCAGAGACTGAATGAGAATCTGTTAAAAGGCGATAAGAGGAGAGTAGGGAAGGAAAGGACAACCAAGGGATAAAAAAGACAGAATAAGAAAGTAGGGAAGGGGAAAGAGAGAAAGTGAGTAGAGAAGGGACCCAAAGTCACAAAAATATGAAGTATTTGAAGACATGAAAAATGAGGGCCATTGAAGTGACTATATGAACAGAGGACAAGTGGACTTTTCAGCATTTTTCCAAGGGTTGACACTACTTCCTGAGAAATTTCCTTTTCTGCAAGAACTTCATGTAAATCTATGGTGTCTCAACATATATTTGCCCTTTTCAAACTCTTGCCATGCCTCAATAATGGGCAAACAGCTAGCACAGGCAATTTTGACAAAGCTCTTACCAAGAGATGAGGGTGAATAGGAAGTAAGCTGTGGGGGAGGGAGGTGAATATTTCTGTTATCCTCTCACCTTGTTGGGCAAAACCTGATCTACTTCCTTCTGAAGTTTCTTCTGGATCTCAGGGTGGGTAGCAAGGTTGTAAAAAAGGAAGGAAAGTACTGAGCTGGTGGTTTCATAGCCAGCAAAAAGAAAGATAATGGATTGGGCCAGAATTTCTTCATCACTCAGATCTGAAATACAAGGAAGAGAAACATTCAGACAAAGTAATCATGCCTTTGTTGCATCATTCAGTAATCTCACAAGCATTTAGGAAAGATTCTGACTCCCCAGAACACCCAGTATCATTGAAATGATAGGAATTTTTCACCAAAATCTATCACAAGCATAGAAACTTAATCTAACCATGGCTGCTAAAACTTGTTTTCTCCTCTGTCCTTTAACATATGTAGTGTTAAACTCTGTCCTTTCCACACACTTGCCTCATCCTCAGTTGTTTCTAAATTTGATAAACGTGACATTCATTTCAGGGAATTCTCTCTTCTTTCTAATGCACTATGTCATGGGATAGAAATACTAGGAGGCTTTACCAGTAGTCCAGAGGAGAGGGGATAAGTGCCTGTGGTAGCATGGCTGTGTAGGGAGTGAAGGAAATAGGGAGAAGAGATGTTTGAAGGGAGATCACAGATCCAGAGCTGGAAGGCACCTCAAGAGCCATGAGGTCCGGCCTCATGACTTTTCAGTTCAGCAAACTGAGGCCTCAAGGGATTAAATAACTTTCCCAAAGTCTCATAGGTTTTGAAAGAATAAGGATTTGAATCTAGGACCTTAGACTTCAGAACCATGATCTTCCCCAGTATATCCTAGAACTGATGGACTCCATGAAGGGAAGGCATCCAGAATTTAAAAGCAAACATTGTTTGCATTTCTATATTTCATGCCTAGTGTGTATATTTTGCCTAAATTACTTCATTTAATCATGATAAGAAGCTTATGAAATTTCTAGTGCAAGAATGCTTCTCTCCATTCTTCAGCAAAGTAATTGATGGGCAGAACAGTAAGATGACTGTTTCAACATCACTGAGGCAGCAAGTGGCTGAAGTTGAGCTTAGAATATGGCCTTCTGACTCCCAGCTCCAATTTACCCTTCACTTGAAATAAGCTGCCTCCCTCAAGCTGATATCTCATAAGAGTGCTTAGGTACAGCATGGGAGAGTCTATATCCTACTCATGGTTAAGTGAGAATACTGAAAATTAGTTAAGTGAGAATACTGAAAATTAAAATATAATATGAGAAGTTTGCCCACAAGTTTTACATTGCAAGTGAAACTTGTGCTTTTTTTCTTTCCTGTGTTCAACTGCTTCAGTTGAGTGCAAGACTTGTGACTCTTTGTGACTCAAATTGAGGTTTTCATTCCAAAGATACTGCAGTGCTTGGGAATTTGCTTCTCTAGTTTATTTTACAGATGAGGAAACTGAGGCAAACAGGGTCAAGTGATTTGACCAGGGTTGTGAGCTGACAAATGTCTGAGGTTGCATTTAAACTCAGGAATATGGGTCCTTTTGACTCCAGGTCTGGCACTCTGCCTTGTATGATGTCCACCTAGTTTAGCATAGAAAACCAAAGAATAGAATAAAATTATAGGATTTACAGAGAGATGACAATTGAATGTTCATTTGGGCCAATTCCCTGTTTTTACCTATGACAAGCAAGTTCAGACAAGTGAAGGGAAATATACAGGGTCACACAAGTACTTAGTAGCACAGTTAGAATAAGAACATGGATTTTTTTCTCTTGAAAAAAATTGATTTTTTTTCTGTACCTCACTATGCCTTACTGCTGTCCTAGGTATGTAATTAAAAAGTGAATCTTGTGCTGCCATCCATGCTTTAAACTAACTTGACCATCACAAATTCAAATGTAATTTTGAAAATTGTCTCAATTTAGCCCCTCCTGCATATGTTAAGCATCTTTCTTAGGTGGCTGGTTGATACCATAGAGTGCTAGACTTAGAGGTAAATAAGATCTGAGCTCAAATCCTGCTTCCAAATTTTGCAGGTTCTGATGCTGCTGAAGTTGTTTAAACTCTCTCAACTTTAGAGTCCTCATCTCTAAAATAGAAATGAGAAGGGCACCAATCACTCAGAATTGTTATGAAGAAATATATGTAAAATGCTTTGCAAATCTTAAATACCTGTAATATCATCAATGTTGTCATTGTCATGGTTGTTGCTATTTGGCATATCATCTAAGCAAACTGGAATTTTTTATACTTCCACAGATAATGGTTTCAAGATTCCAGTTAGTGGATATCCTCTTGCCCAACTTACCTTTCTGAGAGTGTGTCTCTGAATTGTTAGAAGTTTGAGAATCCATCATAAGCTGAAGGAAATCTACCCGGCACTGGAAAAATAATCAAAACCACTACTGCTGAGAAAACACTTCAGAACACAGAAATTAGCTATGAAAATGGCACCAATCCCTGCTCCTCAGGCGGGCGTTATGGCAACCCAGGGGGCGCGGCGCGGCGAGGCCAGGCGCGCTGTGGGGAAGGCGGAGGAGTCCAGGTCCGAACCTGGGGCGCAGATTTCGGCTGTCCCGCCAGCCACTAGTGCCATTCAACCGTGTGGCAACGGAGGCCAGTCCTGGCCAGTCCACAGCGTGGCGCGAACCGTGGGCGGCCCTCTACGGACCTTCCGCTCCATAGTATCCTAGAGCAACCACAGAAGCCGGACTGAGCAAACGCTATAGGACCTAAAGGGAAAACCTTTGGCAGGAAAGGCTGGACAAGAAGCTGTTGGATTGCTTCCAAAAGTCAAGGGGGGATGCCACAACTAGGCCGGTCCGGGGCTGAAGGGCATCAGCCGGGATGAGTCAGGTTGGAGGACTTGCAAAAAATCCTTCCCCTTCTCTATATCCGATCAGAATCAAGAGGGATCAAGACGGCTGAGAGTCTGTGCTTTCTGTCTATGACTGGGTCTCCTGGACACACGTTCCTTCCTTGGTTCTAAACCCTGTTTTGTACTTTCACTTCTTGCTGATCTCGCTGTGGAAGTACCCATCCACTCCCGCCATGGCTCAGACAAAATGTTTATAGACATTAAGACTAAGGGCCCTTTCCCCAACCCTCAGTGCAGCTGGATTTCAACGACCCTCTGCTAGTCTCCGAATTCACGGAGTATGTTTACTACGTGATAGACAAGTGAAAATCCAAATGATTAGATACATCGTGGTTTCAGCTCAGTTGCAGTGTTAGGATTCTACCCAAGGAACTTCCACAAAGGACCATAGAGAGCCAAAGAACCTGAACCTCAAGTGAATGACATAAGGTCATTAAATTAGATTCCTGAATTTTAAAAATATTACGTCCCAAACACCTGCTCAGGGTTTTGCGAGGGAAGCAGAACCTGAAGAAGCTAAAAGAAAATGTTAGGTATTTCTGGAAATGAATTCTCTTAAGTCTGACAGAAAGTATAGAAAGGTAATGCTTTAATGGCTTACAATATCACAGAACACAATCTTATGATAAGTTCATTACTGGTTCTCCAGGATCCTCATGGACAAAGAAAGGGATCTTGCTGTGGTCAAGCAATGGAAATCTTTCTTCAAACTCAGCAAGATTAGTCCTAGGTCAGCGAGCGTGCAATGAAACAACATACCAAAGCTTGAAGACTTTGTAGCTAGCAAGAGTCAACAATAGGTTGAACTTCTCTGGCTGGGTCTTCAGGAATTAAGTGCCTTAGCATTTCTAGAAAAAGTGCTCAGAGCTTTGGGGCAAAATGAAAAAATTTCCCGATTTTGTCCAAGAATCCACATGGACAATTTTAATACAACATAACGGAAACAATTATAAATTTTGTACTCTTTCTTATATAGTCCTTTGTTTTGTTAGCAAGGCCTGTTTTGAGAGTGTATAAATAAAGGAGAAAAGTGTTTTCTTCTATCTTAGGTTCCTGCTACACATAATATACTAATTTTCAATATAGTATTGGCTATGTGTCTTATCTCACCTGTGTGGTTATATATTATTTCAGAGCTGGGACATTTTTTTTCCCTCTGTACTCAGTGAAACAGAGATTTCAAGGTCTCACAAAGATTAAATAATAGCAGCATAGTCTAAGAGCTGGAAATGGGATTAGAAGCCACAAAGTGGAGGGGTGGAGCCAAGACGGCAGCATAGAAGCAGCAAGGTTCCGCAGCTCCCACACCACCACCCTAAACACCCATAAAATTATGAACCTAGACAAAGTCTAGGACTCTCAGACTCACAAAAATACAGAGAACACATCTCCAGCTGAAGGCAGCTCAGCAGCAGGGGCTCATCACGGCCCAGAGGCCTGCCCAGCCTGAAGCCCAGACCGCAGCCAGGCTCCGGGTGGTGGGAAGGAGCCGGGCTGAGGTGAGCTGAGCCCCACTGCCGCCAGTCTACAGAGGACAGGATCTACAGCCTCCAGCACCTCCACATCTGCCAAGATGTGAGGAACGGGGGATAGGAGAGGGGCAGCTTGCACCAGAACAGAGACCAGCCCAGCCCAAAACCACAGCTGCACCCAGGCCAGGCGCCAGGGTGGGAAGGAGGAGCTGAGCCTCCCAAGCTGCAGCTTGAGTCTACTTCAGAGATCTAAAGCACATGCCTGAGGGGAAAAGCCAATGAGGAGAATACCTTAAAAAGTCGAATTTCCCAGATGGAAAAAGAATCTCAAAAGCATTCTGAAGAGAATAATTCCTTCAGAATTAGAATGGAGCAAGTAGAAGCTAATGACTTTATCAGAAACCAAGATACTATTAAACTGTTACAAAGAAATGAAAAAAAGAAAGCAATGTGGAATATCTCCTTGAAAAAAACACTGACCTGGAAAATAGAGGCAGGAGAGACAATTTGAAAATAATTGGTCTACCTGAAACCCATGACAAAAAAAAAGAACTTGGAAAGCAGCCTTCAAGAAATCCTCAAAGAAAATTGCCCTGATGTTTTAGAAGCAGAGGGCAAAATAGAACTTGAAAGAATTCATCGATCACCTCTTCAAAAAGATCCCCAAAAGAAAACTCCTAGAAATGTTATTGCCAGGTTCCAGAATCCCCACACCAAGGAGAAAATATTACAGGCTGCCAAGAGAAAACCATTTGAATACTGCGGAAGCACTATCAGGATAACCCAGGATCTGACAGCTTCTACATTGAGGGTTTGAAGGGCCTGGACTATGATATTTTGAAGATTAAGGGAGCTGGGATTAAAACCAAGAATCAACTACCCAGCAAAATTGAGCATATTATTCCAGGGGAAAATATGGTCATTCAATGAGGTCGAGGAATTTCAAGCGTTCTTGCTGAAAAAACCAGAGCTGAACAGAAAATTTGACAATCAAACAGAAGAAGCATC
>JAQQSW010001125.1:0-22072 GCA_028646575.1 Pseudocheirus occidentalis
ATTGTGGGAGGGGCTTTGCGGTGGGATCACTGTTTTGGGGTGGGGGGTGGGGGAAAGAAGGGGAAAAAATCTGTAACTCAAAACCTTGTGTAAATAAATGATGTAATCAAGAAAATAAATTAAAATAAAAAAATAAGTAATGACCAGCAGGATGGTTTCAGAAAAATAAAAATAAACAACCTGGGAAGATTTATGTGACCTAATTCAAAGTGAAGTAGGCAAAATAAAGAGGACATTGTACACAACAATAGAAATATTGTAGAATTATCAACAGTGAACAACTTAATTAATCTGATCAACACAACAATCAAAAAACAATTCTGAAAGACTCATGAATGAAAAATGCTATCCACCTCCAGAGAGAGAACTGATGGAATCTAAGTGTAGATTGAACAATTTTTTTTTCATTTTATCTTTCATGCTTTTTTTAAAAACATGGTTAATATAGAAACATGTTTTACATGGCTTTACATGTGTCAGTAATATGGTTCTTGTCTTCTCAACAAATAGAGGAAGGCAGAAGGGGGAAAGAAAGAGTTCAGAAATCAATAAAAAAAACAGAATGCAAAAAATAAATAATTTGTTATTTATTGTTTAAAAAAAGAAAATAAGTCAGTCCCAGTTGATCATCATGCAATATTTCTCTTGCTGTATACAATGTTTTTCTGGTTCTCCTTGCTTCACTTGGCATCAGATCATGTAAGTTTAACTAATATTTTTATGAAATCACCTGGTCCTCATTTCTTATGACACAATAAATATACTAATGTAGTCATATACCATCATATACTACAACCTGTCTAGTCATTCAACAACTAATGGGCATTTCTTTGATTTTCAAGTCATTGCAACCACAAAATGAACTGCTATATTTTTTTCAGCAAATAGGTCTGCCCCCTCCCCTTGCTCATTTTTTAATATCAGTCTGAGGTGCTGAATTAATAATTTATCGAAGGACATTCACAATTTTATAGCCCTTTGAGCAAAGTGGACAGAAATATTCTGAACCAGATTGTTACCCCAAAATTTAAGTTTATGCATAAGAGCTATATCTTAGATTGTTCTTGTCATCACCACCACTACAAATATCATCCTCATTATCATTATTTTGAAGAGAGTATCTCCATGTCTTGTCATTCTGGAATTGTAGCAGTTGCTAATGGGACCAAAGTTAACTGACACAGAAGTTTTGATTTGCTTCACTTAAGACCTGGACTGCTTAGATAACCTAATCCCCCCACATACACCTGTCAGAAGTTCACCATATTACTACCAGAATTAGTGCCAATAACTAATCAGTTTATTTCACTTTAGGTCAGAACTGCCAAATTCAAGTATTATACCAGCCACAGCCTCAGTAGCAGCAGGATTTTAGAGCTGACTCACCATGTCTAATCCTGACTAATAATCTAATTGGATATCAAAAAGGAAAATTTTTGTTTGCTTGTTTGGTTTTTAGGGTAAGAGCAATAAAAGTAGAACAACAGATTTTGAGATTCTCCTAAATACCAGAATAGGGGGAAGTCTACAGTATGTTACTGGGATCAGACTGTTAAGAATAAAAAAAAATTGTCATGACCCAGTATAGTTATTTTCAAAATAATAACATAGAATTTATTAAAGGGAAATAAAAATTTATCAAGCATAACATTGAATGATAACCAAATGTATCCATAAAGTAAAAGAAAGTGACAGAATTAAACAAAAGAGTACATTTTTCTTGAATCATACACACAGATACATGAGGCTGTCTATAAAATTTAATTGATGAGCTATAATAAAAATCTCTTATCCTTCCATTTTCAAAATTTTCATCGTTCAAAATCAGATATTTAAGAACTTGAAGAAATAGCAAGCTAAAATGCAAAAAGGTCTTTGAAAAACTGAATAAGTGAGTGAATGAATCAATTTACTAAATGCTTACTATATGAAAAGAACTGCACTAAGTACTCCAGAGACAAGTAAAAAAACAGGGCAATGTGGGCTCTCAAGTTACTCCCATTCTAACAGAAGAATAGATGGATAGATAGATAAATATGTGTATGTATATGTGTGTGCATACGTGTGGTTGTATATTTGTGTGCATGTGTGTATATGAAATTTCAGCTATAGATTAGATGGAAAGACTCAATAGGTCCTTAGAGTTCAACAAAGAAGAGATAATTTTTTTAGTCATTTCTTTTGATAAATCCATATCTATTTTTGATATTCAACCACCTGATATCATCAAGGGCTGGTTTTGTTTAGAGCTTTCTTCTTCTGGGTCTTCAGTAGCTGCAGTTGATTAGGAGACATGGTCTGAAACAATGATGGATGCCAGAAGTTGTCATTCCAAGAGTACTTTCCTGCGATGATGGCTGCAGGAGTATGTTTGAAATGAGGTTGATGTCATGGGGAATGAGTTGTTGTCAGGATCTTAGAGTCAACCCACTCATCAAAAGCAGTTGGTCTTGGTAGTAGCAAGGATAGCAGAGTCCTGATGGTCAGGTGAACCAATTATATTTCCTAAAGAAACAGCATTTATTTTGAGTAATTACAGAAAAGTTAGACCCTTCTCAACAGACAATTTCCCTCATGTGACAGCTGTAGGGAATATAAGAATCAAAACTGGTATCCTAGAGAAGAAGTGGTACAATTTTGGTTGACCCATTCATTGGTGACAGTTTGATAATTAGAAAATAATTTAGGTTACTTTAAGATCCTTTGAAGACGATAAAAATATCAGAAAATAAACATTAAAAATTTACACTTTTAAAGATAAATTTATCTATTTTTATGAAACAAATTGGCAATGTTGAATGGTAAACTTTCAGCATCAGTGACATTTATTTAAAAATTGAAAGTTTCTAAAGCAAAATGTACTCACAAATATTAGCATATAATTTACAAATAGAGTATAATGAAAACAAATATTTGTCATTAAATAAATGTAAGCAAAAGATCTGAGGGAAAATGGGAAATAATTAGCTAACATATTAAATATGAATGGATCAAAGAATAAAAATTTTAAAGAGAAAAATAAATTTGAGAGATATAGCAATATCTATAGGATTTAAAGGAGAAGAACTATTACAAATCCAAAACCATGTATTAAAAAGGACACAATCTTAGAAAGTTGTCTTTATTATTAACAGTTAAAAAGGTTTACTCAGGGTTACAAAGTGAGTATGGATCATAGACAGACCTTAAATCCAAGTCTTTTTGGCTTTGAGGACATTTCTAAACTGAATATTATTTAATATTATTCTTGATGACTAAGATTTTAAGATATCTACCTATAATTTTCTGCATTCCCTATGCAGATTATTTCAGAGTGTGTTTCTCTAAGAATTGCCATAAATTATCCAGTCAAAATATGCCTGGAAATCTATTGTACTTCAACAAAATAGGCACTCAGAGATTTTCTTTTTAAAGTAAATCACTATGTATAGTAGTCATACATTGTTAAATTATGCATTAATTACTTTGGGTGTACTTTAGCTTCAAAAGAAGCATGTGATTTTCCATAAGATTTCTTTGCATATAGAATTTTCTATGAAGGTATAAAAATCTGCTAAACCATTCACATAAATACATACCCCCAAAGACATTAATATGTTTTCAGGTATTAGCTTTCTTGTTGTTTGAGACTCACCCATCCCCATTCTTCTACCTCCTCCATTATTTTTTTTTAGTTTAACTGTTGCTAAGATTCAGATATCTTGTGTAAGAACAATTTCAATAATAACAGATCTACAATGGGGAAAAAATACCCTATGGCAAGAAAATCACAGGTTCTTCCCCTATTCCAGTCTACTGTCTGCTTTAGGAAAGGTAGTTGGTTGGTTGTTGTACTTCACTCTTGAAGAAAACCAAAATGATGTCACCATGTTAGAGTCTAGTTATAATGTGTCTAACTGTTGCTGATCAAATCAATACAACCTCAGAATGTTGTATTATAGATTGGGCACAAATATTCCATGGGAACATTTGAGTAGATTCTCTAAATGTGTGCATCTACTGTTTCTTTAGAGCTACTTCAAATCTGCTTTGCACATAGAGCACAACACCTTCTCTAATAAAGGCATACCATGCTGAGCAGTCCTGGACTAGTGTTTCCCATGTCACACAATCAGTTCAAAAGCTTTGCAGAGAAACATTGAGAGTGTCCTTGTAAGACTTCTACTGACCACCATGTGAACACTTGCCCTGTCTGAGTTCTTGGTAAAACAGGCCTTTAGGCAAGCATATGTTTGGCATTTGAACAATGTGGCCAGTCCATTATAGTTGTGTTCTCTGCAATAGAGAAAGGTAGATACCAGTGGAAAATGTTTTAGAAAGACTATCATCTAAATATTTCTGAAAAATATTTTTTGATACTAAGTCATCATCATCATCATCATCATCATCATCATCACCATCATGAATCCCTTCCCATCACTCTTCCCTGACTTCCAGACATCAAACCCAGGCTTTTGTTGCTCTCTCTTTCTTGAATATTCCTTAGCACCTGGGCCTTCCTTGTCCTAGGTCATACAAACTGCCCCATGGTCATTTCCACCTGGAATATCTCTCTGAAAGTCTAGTCTCTCATTGGTGAGACCCTTCTGGGATCTTCATTTTAAGATGGAACCCAAACCAGCCTTTATTCCTTGAATAAAGCCTATTCCTAACTTCAAAGGCATTAGGGATACATTCATTGTCTACTCCCACCACTGCTGAGATACATACTTTTCTGCTTTCTTGTGTGCTGTCTTCCCTGTTAAAGTGTAAGCCCCTTGAAAGAAGAAGTTTTCTTTCTTTTTGCTTAGATTTGTAGCTGCAACATGTAGTAAAATGCTTTGAATATAGTATTTAATAGAAGCTCATTTTTCCTTTCCTTTCCCTTTCCTTTCCCTTTCCTTTCCCTTTCCTTTCCCTTTCCTTTCCCTTTCCTTTCCCTTTCCCTTTCCTTTCCCTTTCCTTTCCCTTTCCTTTCCTTTCCTTTCCTTTCCCTTCTTTCCTTCCTTCCTTGCTTCCTTCCTTCCTTCCTTCCTTCCTTCCTTTCTTCCTTCCTTCCTTTCTTGCATCTATCTCTTGCCCCCTTTCAAAATTCTAAATTAAAATATGAAAAGGAAAATTTTGTTGTCATTAAGGTCTTTCAGTGGTGTCTGACTCTTTGTGACCTCATTTTCAGTTTGTTTGTTTTTTTTTATTTTGTTTTGATTTGGGCTTTTTTTGTTGTTTGTGGTAATTTTTGGCAAAAATACTGAAGTGGTTTGTCATGTCCATCTCCACCTGATTTTACAGATGAGTAACTGAGGCAAACATAGTTAAGTTACTTGTCAGGGTCACATAACTAGTAAGTAACTGAGGTCAGATTTAAAATCAGCAAGATGAGTCTTTTTTATTCCAGTCCCAGTACTTTATCCACTGAGCCACTTAGCTGCCCTGAAAACGATAACAGCTTTCCTTAAGTGTCAACTCTAATCTTGAATTTATGCTATTTTCCTTCTTTCCTCCCTCCTGTCCCTCCTTTCCTTCTTTCCTTTCTTCCTTCTCTCTCTCTCCTCCCTCCTTTCTTCCTTCTCTTCATTCCTTCCTTCCTCCCTCCTCCCCTTCCTCCTTCTCTTTATTCATTCTTTCTTTTCTCTCTTTCATGTTCTCTCTTGTACTCTCATACCTTTCCTCCTTCCCTCAATCCTTCCTTTCTTCCTCATTTTCTTCCTTACTTCCCTATTCAGCATAAACATTTTTCTATGTGAAAACATTTCCCTGGAGCTCATTTCTAGAGGGTTAGTTATCTAAAGTTTGAATTTTTAAAATGATTCTATAATCATTATTTTTACCATAGATATCCTTGGCAGTTTCAAAAAAGAAGCAAAACTGAACAATTTTTTTTAGTGATATGGCTTAAATAAAGGAGGTGAAGCCCTGAGCATCATAATAAACCATGTCCAGATCCATTTGTCCTATTTACATAATTCTAGCCTGGGCTGCTTCCTTCATCTCAAAAATTTAGTACTACCTGTTTATTTACATTCCACTTAATCTTTTTTTCCATAAAGAAGAAGAGATAGAATTTTTCTTAACCTGAACATTTAGCAAATTAGATTCCAAGTGAGTTAATGGTTGACCAGAGGGCATAGTAATGATATTAAATAAATCTAGTGATAGAATACCTACAAATTGCTAATTTTGTGAAATCTGAATTGAACTTTTTGGTTATCTTAGCCAAAGCAATTGGTTAAATGATTCAATTTTTAAAATGTTTGTTTTCTCATTTATTCATTCAATTCATGGTTATAGATCTTATCTCAAGATTTTCACATATCTTCACAAAATCTATCATATATATTATATGGAGAAGGAGGTTATGTATATTGTGACAACTGAGAAATTTAAGAACTTGATATAAAATAGATGAAATGTATTTATATACTTTCATTTGAGCTTTAGCCTTCCAGGAAATTAGAATTGAGAGAGTTCTTTGAGTTAATTTATTTTCCTTCTGTAGGTATGTAAGTTGAGTTATTGTTGACTATCCTCTCTCATTGATCATAGCTAATTAATTTCAAGAATTGTTGATTTATTCTCCACATTATTTCTTCCACTTTTCTCCTCTTGCCTCATTCCCTGCCACAAAGCTAATTCAGGTTCTCTTTAGTACATTACTAGATGACTATAAGAGTTACCCAATTGGACATTCTGCTTCTTTTCTCTTGCCTGTCTAGTCCATTCCCCAAGAAAATGATCAACATACTCTAAGACACAGTTTACTGTTACTTCCTCCAATGTAAAAATTAAAATAAAATACAATTTTCAATTTTAATATTCAATTGTGTTATTCAATTTTATTTCTATTTTTTGTTTTTGTTTTGTTTTGTTTTTGAAAGGGGAAAGAAAGGGCAGTTGGGGCTAAATGACTTGTCCAAGGTCACATGGCTAGTAAATGCTAAGTGTCTGAGGTGCACTTTGCTCTAAGGTCCTCCTGACTCCAGGGCTGGTGCTCTATTCATTGTTCCACCTAGCCACCCCTGTATTTCTATTTTAATTCCATTAAGCATCTATGTCAAGGAACTATGCAAGTTTCTGGGAAAATAAAAATTAAAAGGTGAAAAAAAATATTGTCTACAAAGAAGGCTTGCAGTTGTTGTGTTGTTTATGTTTTATCCATCTCTTTGTCACTCCATTTAGTGTTTACTTTGCAAAGATACTAGATGGGTTTTTTTACATTTCTTTCTTCAACTCATTTAATGGATGAGGAAACTACAGGGTTAAGTGACTTGCCCAGGGAAACACAGCTATTAAGTATCTGAGGATAGATTTAAACTCATGGAGATTTGTATTTCTTATTCCAAGTCCAGTGCTCTATCCACTGTGCCACTTAGGGCTTACATACATGAAAACTGAGAAGTGAAGGAGGCCAATAAGCTAGGAGGATAAAGAATGATACTCTGTTAGAAATCTTGTGCAACAGAAACATTAAAGCTTCCAAGGTGCAGAGTTAAGGAAAGGGTGAATTATAGGGATACAGGTCTCCTATATAAAGGGATAGAGTTGGGGAAATGAACAGCTAAATTTGCAAAGCAGCCTATGTTCCAGCTTGATTAGAAGACAAATTATACAAAGAGAAGTTATGCAAATAAGAAAAGCACACTCCTTTAGATAAAGTAGAAGCTATACAAGCTGACATTTAAGGCCCACTACAATTTACCTCCATCCTACATTTACTCTTGATTATCTCTAGTTTGTCTTGCATATATCTTATTTGTACTTAGTTATTTGTGTGTTGTCTCCCTTCTAGACTATAAGCTCTTTGAGAGCAGGGATTTTTTTTGGCCTTTTTTATATCCCCAATACTTAGCATAGTGCCTGGCTGCTTTATAAATGCTAACTGACTATCCTCCCATTCTTGTTCCACATTATTGATTCTCATGAACTCTGTGTTCCAGTCACATTGGATAAATAGCTGCTTTTCAAACTCGATCGTACATCTCTTGTCTCTCTACATTCATTGAAGCATTCCTACATGTCTGCACTACACTATTTATCCAGTATCCTATCTCTGAAGAATTGTTCAAGATGACCTCCAATTCAGGTATCCTCCATGAAAGAGATTGTTAAGGTGCTGGAATCTCTAACTTCCATGATTCCTCTACTTTTGACAAAGTCATAGTCTAGGGAAAGTTTTACTCAAGTCTATTAAAAATGTAGCTGTCAGTTACCTCATAACACAGATTCATCAACATTCAATGCTTTAGGTAGTTTGGAGCAACTTAGTTTGTTACAAAAGACTCACCTAGAGAATGTGCACAAAACAAGGAAAAGTTCTTAGGCAAGAGATAAGGGCATTCAGGAATTCCTGACCCAGGAAGTGACCAGTTAGAAGTAAAGGAACAAGTTCAACTCCCAGCTATAACATTTACTTCTTTGGGTGACCTTCTTAAATAACTTTTGGCCTTACTTCTCTTCAACTATTTACTGAAGGAGTTGCATTATTGTTTGTTGTTCAGTCATTTCTGATTCTTTGTGACACCATTTTGGGTTTTCTTGCAAAGATACCACAGCAGTTTGCACTTTTCTTATCCAGTTCATTTTACAGATGAGAAAACTAGGACAAACAATTAGTTGAGTTGGCCAGGATGACACACCCCCTAAGTATTGGAAGCCGTATTTGAATTCAGAAAGATGAGTCTTCCTGACTCCAGGCCTAGCACTCTATTCACTGTGTCTCCTAGTGGCCCAGTTGGCTATAATTGCATTTATAAGGGACAGCTAGGCAGCTCAGTGGATAGAGTGCTGGGCCTGGAGTCAGAAAACCCTGATTTCGAAACTGCCTCAGACTCTTACTACCTGTATGATCCTGGGTAAAGCAGCTAACTTCTGTCTATCTCAATTTAATTATCTATAAAATGGAGATAATAATATTACTTATTACCTAGAGTTATTGTAAAAATAAAATGAGATAATGTTTATAATGTTTCTTGCAAACCTTAAAGCACCATAAAAGTACTGGGTGTTCTTCTTATCAATGACCTCCTTAGGTAAATGCCTTATAGCAGAATCTCTCTAGCTCAAAGGGTATGGACATTGTAGTCACTTCATCTGCCTAATTCCAAAATGCTTTAAAAAAACTATTGTGCTAATTTAAAGCTCCCCAACTGTCCGGGGCCAAGACCTTCTGAGGTCACACTAGCTCCCCAGTTCTACAAGGTCATTAGGCAGATATGCAAGGATAGTATAATCTTGTTGGGATGCCCTCATTGGCTTCATGAATATCTAAAGAATGTACTGAAAGTTAATTTGCAAGTCCTGATTAGGACTCTCAGTCTATTGTGCCCCCTGAGGTGGTTTTAGGATAAAGATCTTGATGACTGAGTGGCCTTGGGCTGAGGTTGGGGGAAAGGCAAGACCCAAGTCACTTAATCACCCCTGAAATAAGGAATATAAGGAATATAAACCCTATGATTTTCTTGTATCCTTGGATTGGTATGGAATAGCTCTGCAATACACAGACTATGAAATACATCCCCATCTCTCTGTCTCTTTTTTTAATCTGCTGTAAGCTTTTCTCACTCTTTCTTTATTTTCCTCAACTGGTAGCTAGGCCTAGACTGCACTGGCCACAGCACCCAACAACACATTAGTGGGTCTATCTTCCACATATTGGCTACTATTAATCGGTTATTTTTATCATCATTGTCAATTTGCAGGATATGAAATCAAATCTAAAGCATGTTTTGACATTCATTTCTCTTATTATTAGTGATTTAGAAAATTACACTTATTTTGTTTTTATTTATTTAATTTACAAATTTCAAAACTAACAATTGATCATATAAACTTGGGTTGTAAAATATAAAAAACTCAAAATTTACAACAGTCCTGTGAGGCAGGTGATACAGGAAGGGACTTAGAATTTAGGGTTAGAACAGCTATTAGAGATTCTAATCTGAACCACTTATTTCACTGATAAGGAAACTGACATTAAGTAAAGTTGTCACTTTCTTAAGATCACCTTGGTACTGAAAAGTAGAGTCAGGATTTTATTTTATATTTTGTGAGCTTTTCATGTAATATGATACCCCCTCAGCATTTTACACATGAGGAGATAAACTTTTTCTTTTTTTCATTCTCCTAATCTACCAGTTTCTCAAATTATTTCCAAAAGAAAATAAGATTAGTTTTGCATAACATTCTGATGAGACCATACTTGTTCCTCATTATCATAGCTTCCTCTCCTCAGGGCTAACTAACCATTGATTTAATGATCTGTTCTATCATTTTGCGCAGAATTGTTTTCAAGTTCACATAACTATGCTATCGAAGACTCAATTGTTTTCTCCTTTTAATAAATTGGAACTTTTGCCCTCCTTAATGGTGTCCAAAATCATATACATACACACACACACACACACACACATTGATATACATTGTATGTGCATATATTATGGACAACATATTTGATCTGTTTAATATATAAATACATTATTTGATTATAATGACATATAAAATATATTGCAGATATGTCATATATAGTTATATCTATGAATCTGATCCTAGGATAAAATCCACTTATACCATTATTAAAATATGCTAAGAAAAAGTGGACTCCATTTAATGTTTCACTTGATTTTGCATAAGGAAAAAAAGTGATCTAAAAGAGGTCCATATGGTAGTTCTGTAACAAGCTGTTGCCATCATAATAAACTGTAAGGGATTTTATGATTAAAATTTCTTCTTTTAATCATTTATTTTGACAGTTTAAGCCTACTGGAGATAGAAAAGTTTTCTATACAAAAGATAATCAGCAGCAGTGTTTTAGAGGGAGAGTTTTTATGACAGTCAGTGAATATTTCAACAAGTGGATAAGATGAGAGTAAAAAGCATTTGAGCCAGAAGCCAAAAGATCCGTGCCTGCCACTTACTGCACGTGAGACCTTGGGGAAGATTTCTTTTCATCTCTCTTATGTCCCAGTTAACTCAACATAAAATGAGGATGCTGACACTCACCTTCTCTACCTCAAAGATTTTTGTGGGAATCCAATGAGATCACAAATATCAAGACACTTAGAGTGGGGGTGGAGATAAATGGCATATTTTAGTGAAGAATTAAGATTAGTCTCATTGCTACAACAAAATACATGAATGATTAGTACTTCTTTATAGCTCCATTTTCATGTAGGTGATATACATCAAACGGTGATGGGTATCAGGTTGAGGATTTCTGAATAATGAACTGCCTTGGAATAAAATACAATCTAATTATTAAAGTCCCATCTAGTTGGGTTCAATAATACATCAAAGAAACACCTGAGTTCTGAAATTGTTGTCCAATCACCTACAAACAGAATGCCTCAGAATTCAATCAGACAGGTAGGGCTCCTATTTAGCTCCATAGCAAGGCAGCAAATGCACTGTCAAATCTTGGCAGCCAGACACAGCATGATCTGCCTGCTCCACATCTGCCAAAGCAACACAACCATATCTGTTCAGATGTATTATCTTAATAAAAATCAAGTTTCTGACAAAAGTGATGTTTGTTTCTTGATAAGAATCTTTGTTTATGAGAGAAGAGGACTTTTCACTCAAACCAACATGGTCAGTAAATGAGCAAATGCCTTCCAAAAATGCAAGAATGTCTCTTTGTCTCTCCTATTCTTTTCATTCTATTTCCTTTCCTATTCTCTTCATTTATCCTTTCTACACTCCATTATCTTGGTTGTGTTTACAGCATGTGAAAATTCCCAATAAATTCAATATTTTAAAAATTCAAAAAGTTACTGTAGCATTGCAGAGACATCAATCCCAAACATCTAATAAATTCAATGAAAATGAAAGATTCAAAATGTCTCTGGAGGTGACTTACCAAGATTCATTTTCAATGAGTTCCATTAGCAAAATATAGACCTAGCTGTTGGATTTTGCTTTGTCTCTGCATCTCCCTATATGCTCCTCCTTATGGGGTCTCTCCCTATTGCATTAAATCTTTCTGCAACGAGGTCCACTATCTCAGATAATGATAGTCAAATAAGAGAGGGTGACGGGGAAGAGAGATAGGAAGATCTATTGCATATGCAGATACACATGAAATAGACATGGAGGTATATATTTTATATATACATTTATCTGAATGTATATGCATGAATATATGTACTTATAGCATGTGCACTCATATTTATGTGTGAATGAATACTCACACATATTTGCATGAATACATGTGTATACCATTTCTCTCTCTCTCTCTCTCTCTCTCTCTCACTTTCCGTCATCTTATCCCACTATCCCTCCTATCTCAGTCTATATCTAAAGCATCTATATTTATATCTGTCTTTATTGCCATCTGTCTCTACCTTTATTCTACACACTATTGAATGTCTTAATCTTACAGAAGAAGAAAATGATTATGTGCAAGGGAGCATATTTAAATGTAGTAGGAGAACAGATGATCTATCTCACAGTTCAGTCATTACTGTTCCTAATGGCATTAGACTATTTTATGTATGTCTGCATATGTGATATCTGTCTATCTATCTACCTACCAATCTACCTATCTATCTACTTATTCCTCTCTCTGTCCATATTTATACCATCCATTTTTATACCTATATCTCTCTATCTCTCTCTATCACCATCCATCTCTATCTTTATTCTACACATTGTTGAAGGCCTTAATCTCAACAAGCTAAATTACTTTTAAAAAACAGGGTTTTTTTAATTGCATCTAAATTTACGGGAAGTTAAATAAACTTCCTATAAAATAGATATAGAGTGATAGATTTAATTTGTAATATCAAAGTTATATGAAGGTAATATGATGGTGTAGTTTAATAAGGTACATTGAATGAGAAAAGGGTAGAAATGGGTTCTAGAATTGATGACACAATGAGATGCCTGGTTACTTCAGGCAAATTACTTACCATCTCTATATTGATTACAACTTCAGAGAATTGAAGGGTTTGAACTAAATGGAAAATTTCAAAATTAAAGGTAAAACTATATCATAAGAGGGTGGAGTCAAGATGGAAGGGTAGAGGAAGCAACCCAGCCAAATTCTCCTGACTTTCACTTCCAAAAAATGTTAAAATAACCTGTTAGAACAAGTTCTGGAGCAGCATAGCCTACAAAAAGTGAGGATGAAAAATTTTCCCCACCCAAAACAACTTGGGAGGTTGGCAGGAGAGGTCAGTGACACACAGTGAGGACCAACCTGGAGTACACATAACAACAAAACCAACAATGAACCTTGGAAGCAGTTATGGCACAGTAGTAAATATCCCAGTATTGCTACACCCAAAGATGATAAACAGATGGGACAGCTGGTCAGAAAGTGACTATAAGAGACCCTAAGCTGGCACTCAGCCCAGAATGAGGTGCTGTTTAATAAATCCTTTGCCCATGTACAGTTCTGGGTTATAGTTCTAGGCTAGAGAGGAGTGCTTGTCATCAGTTACAGGGGGCAGGGCCCCTCATCCTAGTCCTAGGACTGAAGGAACACTAGTTATTCTGGAAACAGTGGAACAGGGACCCTTCCTGGGTAAAAACTAGAGAGCACAGATCTCACCACTTTGGAAGCACCAAAAACTTGCAGACCCTCAAAACTACTTTTAAAAAACAGAAGCAGAAAATAGCTTGTGACAGTGTCTCCCCATTGTTTAATCAAATTCATTAAATTAATATTTCCAGTACCATTCCTATTTAAGAATACTGAACACAGAAAAACATTAGCCTAAAGTTCAAAGTCAAGAAATATGCCAGAAAAATAAGTAAACAACACAAAATGTACCTGACCATCAAAAGCTACTACCATAGCAGAGAAGATCAAGACACAAATTTAGAAGACAACAACATAAAAATATCTTCAGTCAATCTTCAACATTCTGTGTAACTTTAATGACTTCAAAGCATTCAGGAGATTTTATTAGTAACCTCATTTTCACTTTCATGTTGGCAACAGAGAACATTCCTGGCTATGTGTAATGAAGAAAAAAATGAGAGGCACAATGCTTGAGTTTATATCTGTTTTTTTTAAAGGGAAAGTATTCCTAAAAGTGTTTTTGAATCTACCACCAGAAGGTGTTAAAGTAACCTTTCAAGTACACAGTGTAGGAAGTGAAAAAATGGAAAAAAACAACTAAGTTTGTGGGTAACTGAGTTGGTGGTCACCTGGGCCCTTTCTCTGCTGGCGAAGTTCTAAGAGTCTGGAGAGAGGAGAGCTACCATGGGCAGTGCCAAGCCTAGCAAGGCCAGGTTCCCAGGAGCAGGATTTCTGAGCTTTACTGTGAGCCAGTAACTCATTCTGTTGCATTAAGGAACAGTGGAATTATAATCCAAAAGGGAGATGAGAAAAATGGCAGGTTTTCGCTTTCCCTTTTTGACCTGGCATTTTTCTCCCATCATTTCCATCACCTCTCTCCATCTCCTTTTGGGTTGTTTCTCTACTTGTCCTGATCTTATGTGTTACATTGCTATTATTTTAGAAAATATACATATTATAAGAATTGATTTTTTTAACTAAAATGTACATGGAAAAGTGGTATTTTCAGCATTCTCTATCAAAAGATTAGTTTTGGTGGTCATGGGAATCTAACTCTCCATTTTCCATATATATCAGCATTTGTTTTGATGTTTATTTTCATGCCATTTTCTAGGAACTTTTCCCTTGCAAAAGTTAAGGATTGAATGCATGAGCAGAGCTCCAAAGAAAAAAGTGCAAACTGAACACAAACCCATAAAGAATTCCTGGAAGAGTTAAAGAGATAAGAGTGAAGAGGGAAAAATGGGGAAAGAAAGGAGAGTGATATGAGAAAATCATGAAAAAAGAATCAACAGTGTGGTAAAGGAGGAAAAAAATACTGAAGAAAAAATACCCTAAATAAATAGAATAGCTCAAAGGGTAAAATGGCACAAAAATCCACTGACGAGAATGCCTTCAAAAGCTGAAATGGCCAAACGGGAAAAAATGTACAAAAATTCACTGAAGGAAAGAAATTTTAAAAAATTAGAATTGGGCAAGTGAGAGAAAATGACTCCATGAAACACTGAGAAACAATAAAATAAAAATCAATGAAAAATTGGAAGAAAATGTGCAATATTCTGATGGAAAAACAATTGACTGGAAAAGAGATCCAAAAGGGATCATTTAAGAATTATTGGTATGCATGAATGCTGCAAAGAAAAAAAAAGAACCTAAAGACAAAATTTCAAGAAAATTTCACTGGAAACTGCCCTAATATTTTGGAACCAGAAAGTAAAATTGAAATTGAAAGAATTCACCAATCACTTCATGAAAGATATCTCAAAGTAAGAACTCCTAGAAATATCATAACCAAATTTCAGATCTCCCAGATAAATGAGAAAATACTGTATGCAGCCAGAAAGAAACAATCTAAATATTATAAAGCCACAGTCAGGATAGCACAAGATTTAGACATTTTTTACCTTAAAAGATTGGAGGACTTATAATATGATATTCAGGAGGGCAAAGGAGTTTAGAATACAACCAAGAAAAACCTACCCAGTAAACCTGAAAATAATACTTCAAGGGGGAAAATAAACATTCGATGAGACAGAGGAATTTCATGCATTCTTGAGAAAGAACCACAGCTGTTTTTTAAAAAATTGACTTTCAAACATAAGAACCAAGAGAAGCACAAAAAGTTAAACAAGAAAGAGTAATTGTAAGGAATTCAATAGGATTCAACTATTTACATTTTTTTCATGAAAAGATTATACTTGCAACTCCTGAAGATTTTATCATTATTAGGGCCATTGGAAGGCATATACAATGACTGGGAGCATGGGAGTGAGTTGAATGTGATGGGATCATATCTAAAAATTAAGGAATGAGAAAGAACAACACACTGGGAGAAGGGGGAAGAAAGAGGTAGAATGTGGTAAAAAAAAAATTCCCATAAAAGAGTTGAAAAAGAGCTTTTACAGTGGAGTAGTAGATAAGTGGTGGGAGGGAGAGTGCTTGGACCTTACTCTCATAGGAATTAACTCAAAGCAAATAGGATGGGAAAGACATAAAATAATGACTGATAGAAGAAAGGATAGACTGGTGGTGGTGGTAGAAACAAAACATTTTTGAGGGTGGACAGGATAAAATGAGAGAATAGCATATATGGGGTGATAGCATGAAAGAAATTCACAATAATTATAACTGCAGGGAAAATTATAAGTTTCTCTGATAAAGGCATTATTTCTCAAATTTGCGGAGAAGTAAGTTAGATTTATAGCAAAACAAGTTATTTCCAATTGTTAAGTTGTCAAAAGATATAAGAAGGCATTTTCAGATGAAATCAAAGCTATTTATAGTCATATAAAAATGCTCTAAATCACTATTAATTAAAGAAATGTAAATTTAAACAACTCACAGGTACCACCATACAAACAACAAATAAGTTCATATGGCTAAACAGGAAAATGGAAGATGGTGGAGAAGATGAGGGAAAAATGAGGCACTAATGTATCAATAGTAGAGTTGTGAATTTATCCAACCATTCCAGGGAAAAATTTTTCATTTCACCCAAGGACACAAAATCGTATATACCCTTTATTTCAGAATTAAAACTATTAGGTCAATACCCCAAATATATAAAAACTAAAAGGAAAAAGGAACTACGTGTACAACAATATTTATAACATTAATTTTTTGTGGTGGCAAAAATTAGAAATTGAGTGGATGCCCATCAATTAGAAGACAGCTAAACAAGTTGTGATATATTATTGTGATGGAATATTATTGTGCTTAAAAAAATGACAAACAGGAGGCTCTCAAAAAAATCTACAAAGACATGAATTGACACAAATTGAAATGAGCAGAAACAACAGAACATTGTACACAATCATGGCAATATTTTATGATAATCAACTGTGAATGGTGTAGGTATTCTCATCAGTACAATGATCAAAAACAATTCCAAAGACAGAGGATGAAAAATGTTATCTACCTCCAGAGAAACAACTGATGGAATATAAATGCAGAATAAAACATATTTGAAACTTGTTATTTGTTGTTATTAATTTTGGTCTGTATTTTCATTCACAGCATAACTAATGAGGAAATCTGTTCTGCATAACTACACATATATAACTTATGTTTAATTGCTTGCCCTCTCAATGAAGGAACAGGGAGGGAGGGAAAGAATTTAGAACTCCAAACAAATCAATGTTAGAAGTTGTAAAAAATAAAATATTTTGACAATGGAAAAGAAGAGGTATCTATCTATTCATAAAACAACCCCATAAAACTCAAGATCTTGGATAAAATTATTATATGTCAAATATTGAGTTTCAAATTTCATAAATCAACATCTATTTTAAGATTATAAAAATAAACCTCATTCAATACATATTTAAAAGCCTACCATATACTAAAGATAAAGTATCATTTGGAAGAGTCCTGCAATAAAACATATAATCAAATAGAAGAAATGCTATTGTGATTTCAATGATAGATGGAACTTCTTCATGAGGAAACTCCCTATACCAAAGCAAGATATAATTTCCCAGTAATTTCTAATCTTTGGAAGTTACTTAGAGGACAAAAAAGATTAAATGACTTGCTCAGAGACACATAGACAAAATGTGCATGAGTGTATGTCAGCGATGGATTTTAAAACCAGCTTAATAATAATAATAATAATTACTAGAATTTGCCTAGCACTTTAATATTTGCAAAGTACTTTACTTAAGTTATCTTATCAGATATTCTAAAACCAGCCTTCTGTCTACTTTACCAAGGAGCCTTTACACACAGGAAAATGTTAATTAAAGATTCCTATGAGATTTTTTAAAAATTGGAAGACTTAGTTACCCTACAATGTAGACATCAAGAATTATGAAATAAAATTCCAGTCCTTATTACTTAGGCCAAGCTACTATCCTTCAAAAAGAGATCACTTCATGAATCCATAATAATAAAGAAATAAAATGCCTTTTTCAAAACATAACAGGTTAGTGATGAACAACATATTTGCATACATTTAATTTTATATATTACAAAGCCTAAAAAATTGTAAAATAAGAGAAATCTGAAAGAGGAAAATATCAGTGAATATTTGTTCACAAATTATTTGAAAATTATAAGATACCTATTTCCAACTTAATTTTTATTTACCTCCCCACCTCACTTCTCTGCTTCCTAATCCTGTATATCTTACTTAGACTATTCTTTTTATTTTCAGTTTTTGGCCCATTATCAGACCAAGTGGGGATTATTTTTTTACTATAGTCTTCCTTATCCTTAATAAGACAAGAGGCAAGAATTAGTGTGTCAAATGGCATAGTAAATGAGAACTACCACATGCTCTGGTGGGATTTGACCAAGATGAATGACTAATTCTTCCATATTAGGTGAGTGATTGAGGGTAGAAAGAGGGGAAGAAGTACCTGCGAAAACAGGGTTGTGGAATAGGTATCAGGAGTTTGAGAGAGTCCTAAACCTACTTTCAAATTACATCATTATAAAGTCAAGTACAAGTCACTTAGTTTTTGAGTGTCCTAGTTTTCTCATATAGAAAAAGGAATTAATCATACCAAGCTTATTTACAAAGATGATGAGTGTCATTACCAATGAAAATGCAGGTATTAAGTCTTATGAAGTGCTGGAGATAGAACTATATTATATGTGTGTTTTTGTTTTGTTTTGTTTTTTAAGACAAAAAGATGAGGAGAGAATTCTTTTTACATGAATAGCTAAATATAAAAGCAGTACTGCATTGAGTTGGGCCAGAAATAAATAGGCTGCAAGACTCAAAGGGTATATAATTACTTCTATGTTGGGTGAAATCACCTTTTTGAATAGTCTGTTAGCCTTCTCTATCTTTTATCAAAGAGCATAATTAGATTTTTTTTCCCAGATAGTTCATCCTTTTAGCCAAAGTGAGAGTTAAAGTGGGTCAGGTTTTAAAGCTTGAGTAAGCCTTTAAAATAAAATATCACCAAATGCCAATCAAATATTTCAATCATTTTATTAATTCCCATGTTTGTCTTGTGTTAGGACCTCTGTTAATGCAGATTTGTCTCATTGTCCAGCACCCTTACATCTATTTCTTGCTGAAGGATGTAAAATTCCCCAAATCTCTCCAACTAACATTTCCTATGTTTCTCTCAATCTATTGCAGAAGATAAGGGCCTGACATGCTATGGTCCACAGGTCATAAAGAGTCAGATACAACTGATCAATGACATCATTCCCTCCATCTTTAGGCCATACATGTTTCCAAGCTATCTCACATAATAATGATAATAATATAGAAATGGGCAGTGGGAGTCAAGATAGTGACACAAAATGAAGTCATTGCAACCAAGGACTATAGAAAGTACAGTTTTAAGAACCTGTACTTGCAGATTTTTTCAGCAAAAGGATAGAAACTATGTAATTTATCACTGTACTTTGCAAAACACTTAGCACATACACTAGGTAGGCAGATAGAATCAAATAGCTATAATTATTTCCTAGAAGCTTATTTTTCTTTATAAACTAACAAGTTACAAAGTCCCATACTGAAAAGAAAAACATTCAAATGCTCTTGAGAAATCAACAAATAAACTGTACTTGAACAAAAGCATCATGAAAAATAAAATTGTCACCTTCAATTATCCAGACATAAGTCTGACCTAGAAATTTAAGTACATTTTAATAAATGTCACCACACCAAACACTCATAATCTTTATACCTTTTAAAATAACTCAGACTATAGATACTTAGCTAAATAAAACAAAACTTGTGAAAAAAGAAAGAACTAAGAAAACAGAAGTATGACATTATAAATTTAGAGCTCAAGACATTAGAGAAAATCTAGTCCAACAATTTTATTTTGCAATTGAAAAAACTGAAGTTCATGACAATTCATCCACTTGACCAAGGTACATAAATAAAAAATGTTCCAGTAAGGATAATTTATGTTCCAGTAAGGATAATTTCCCTCATCTTGTCTGTAAGAGCACCTATCTCAAACAAGTTGTCTGAAAAATGCTTCCTACGGACCTTGGCATTTATAATGTGTGAGCTATTGTGGGTGCCTCATGATCTACTAGCATTTTTTCCTGGCTTGGCTAAATATAGATTGTCTTTTGCTTTCTGTTTTACCCCATTCATGCATTTCCTTTCTATCTGACAGATACCTATGAGCATTGTGGGGAATGGGGGGAAAGACTTCTAACCTTGTATGGTATACAAATATGCTTTCTGTCCCTATTCATGTCCTGCCAAAATCTGAACACATACACCCTTTACAAGTTCCACCTCTAGCTCCAAGAACAGTACTTGATTCCTGGAAAGGGCAAGACAATGAAGAGTCCTAGGGCTCTATTCAACATCATCTCTTCAACTACTCAGTCCAAAACACCCATCCTATGTTTAATAAATGATAAATATTTTTGTATTATTTTCCATAGACTTAATAAAATATAATTTTGAGTTGAATATTATGTTGGAGGTCTTGCCTTTCCATATTCCATCTTGTAATGTCCCTTTTCTAAGGATATCCTGTATATATTCTGTATGCATCATATATACATATTTATACAAATGTATCAATTAGAAAGAAAGATTTCTGAGTGTAATGATTTTATTTTCTTTTTCTCTATATCTCTAACACTTAGGATAGTGTCTGATTCATAGTAAGCAGTCAATAAAAGATTGTTAATTAATTGACAGCTTGGGAATAGGTTTCTGGGTTGGTTTCATGAAGAAATAACTGACACTGTCTTTATATGAGGCCAGAAGAACTGGCCATTTTGTATTGAACCGGCCAACTGTTTCATGTAAACAACATGAATCTCAGTGCTGAAATGTCTGCTGTGTGTCAACAAGAATCTGTTGAGAATGTACCGGTATAATGTTAGGTGTGGGAATTGCAAATAAAATTTAAAAAACACAATAAATTGCCTCTATCCTTAAGGAGATTATGTTCAAATAGGGAACACACATATGATAATAATTAGATGCATATGAATATATTTGTGTGGGTGGATAGGTATACAAATACATACATATATAAACAAATTTGCATATATATACATAGATAGTTGTGTATATATGTGTGATGTGTGTATATACATACCTCCATGTATACATACATACACACATGTGATAGAACATAATTTCAGAGCATAACACTCTTACAGTTGACAGGACCAGGAAACGTCAGCAAAAGGCAAAATTTGAGCACATTATAGAAGGAAGTAAGGTATATTAAAATGTGGAAGTGAAAAAGAAGAGCCTTCCTGGCATTAGATATATACAGTTTAGAGACACAAAATGGGCAAGTTCTTCAGGTCTAAAA
Source organism: Pseudocheirus occidentalis (assembly GCA_028646575.1). NCBI lineage: Eukaryota > Metazoa > Chordata > Mammalia > Diprotodontia > Pseudocheiridae > Pseudocheirus > Pseudocheirus occidentalis. Next base: position 21,259 of record JAQQSW010001125.1, read on the forward strand.
CAACACTAACCTCTAACTGATATTTATAGTGTACATGCAGGCTTCATAACTTTTTTTAATCTCAAAAGGTACTCAAGGATTGAGATAAAAATGTATTTGATAAAACAAGAAAACATGAAAATATTTATTTTAAGCAGAGAATAGTAAACATTAGAAAAGGACTAGCCACTACAAAAGCAAGTTATTTCCTATTATTTCCAGGATTAGTGGAGATAAAGTTTCCTATTTTGTATTTAAAATTCTTCATACCTGGCCCCTTCCTACCTTTCAGTTCTCCACCCACATACTCTACAATCCAGGTACACTGCCCTTTTATACATATATATAGCATTTGATTATAGAACTTTAAATTCTAGATTATTTCCCTTCCTCCCTTGTCACCCACCCCCACTGCAAAGACAAGTAATTCAATACAGGCTGTACATTTGTAGTTACAGAGAACATCTCCACAATGGACATATTGTGAGAATCTGATGATATATCACCCTTTCCTATCCTGCCCCCCCCTTGTTCTATTCTCTGCCCTGTCCCTGTCCCTTTACAGAAGTGTGTACAGCCAGCAACCCTCCCCCCTACCCTGTCATCCCAATTCTCATCCCCATCCCCCTTACTCTACTATGTGGCAAGATGCCCAGTTTATAGTTTATGTCATTCCTTCCTTAAGCCCAATTCAATGAGAGTAAGGTTGACCCTTTCCCTTTTGCCTTCCTGTTCTTCCCCTCCATTGTAACAGTTATCTCTAGCCTCTTCTATATGAGATGATTAACCCCATTCTGTCTCTCCCTGTCTCCTCTCATTCTATTCCTCTTCCACC